>CAUZXS010005250.1:0-72500 GCA_963585895.1 Sepioteuthis lessoniana | reverse complement strand
GTCCTGGCTGTTGCAGCTTCTTAACGATGACTATATATATATATATATATATATATACCCCTTTATTCAAACAGGTAATAATTCTCAAGATGCTGTCGGGTATAACAACATAAAGTAAACATGTATTTCTTTTAAATACCCTGTCCGGTGGCAAAAGCTGATTGATAACGCCAGGAGTGGCAGAACCACCTTAAGCTACCGAACTATTGTTATCATCCTGGTTGGCAGCTGATGAGGACAGAGTATCGCACGTGCTTTTTACACATTGTATGATGAAAATATATATATATATATATATATATATATATATATATATATATATATATATATATAACCCTTTATTCAAACAGGTAATAATCCTCAAGATGATGTCGGGTTTAACTACATAAAGTAAATACCGTTTGTAAGAGTGAGAAGAATATATTATATATATATATATATATATATATATATATAGTAAGGTTCTGTGGGACGTGTAAATTTAAAGAAAGTTTTTAAATACGGATGCATTTTAGAATCCTTTCAATATCTTAAAATTTAAATAAAGGGAACCCTTCCATTCGGTCACTTCTCATCAGAGAATAAAATTCTGTGAAAAGCAAGTATCGATGAGGGAATAGACATGGGTAGTGGAGATCAAAAAACATAGTAGGTGGAAAGAAAACCAATGAATATATATATATATATATATATATATATATATATATATATATATATATATATATATATATACGCATGTCAGAAGACAAATCCTTTATGGAATGCTGTTCCCGGAACGTATTCTTTCTGGACAGTCTTAGTGTTAAACTCATTTTTATCATTTTTTTTTCAAAAAATTTTTTTTTCTGTATCCATCATACTTGTAAATTCATCAGAAATTTCGCAAGGTTTGCAAATCTCAGCCACGAAAACTTTAGGAGATACATCTGTTCAAGCCTGGAGCAGTCTCAGTGATTTGCCGGCATTTTGAATTGCTTTCAAATATATTTTTGTGAGAATGAATTATAGCAATGAACAATGCCCAGTATACAGGGTAGAACGATAAAATTGTCGTCCAAAAGAAAACAACACTACAGCTTTATTTTAAAACTTTTATTGAAAAATCAATTCAGGTAACTTGATTATGTAGTAAAGCTGACATCTATTCAATGTAGCCACCTTCAGCCAAAATCACCGCCTCGATACGGATCCGGAACTAGGAGCATGCCTTTTCCACAAGGGCCGGCAGGAGTTCGGCGTATACTCGGCGAATGGCGGCGATCAGGCTGGCTTTGGTGTTGTGAGAGGTCAGGATGGTGATGTTCTCGACGTATGACCGAACGAATTAGTCCAGCATATATATAGCAAAGCTTTTATTCAAAGTCCCTTTAACGGTGATATGAAGGGATACGACTCAATTGACTTTCTCAAAAAATTAGATCTCCTCAGGAAAAACTAACCTTATTTATTGAATGACCCTTATATATACACACATATATATATATATATATATATATATACATAAATATAGAGACACGCACATGTATATATATATATATATATATATATATATATATAGACAAATATCGTAGATAAAGTTTAATTTACTAGAGAAATATGATTTAACAGAGATTTGCGGTGAAATGAATAAAATAAAATAGGAACACACCATGTGAGGTGGACGTATATGGGTTTCAGCGAAAAAGTAACTGAATAAATAGATTTTGAATTTAAATAAAGTATTACTGTAATCTTTGCTTATGGTGTATAGGAATTGTAATTCCTTAAATCATTGTTAAATCTGAAGAATTACGAATAAAATGTAGGTTAAATTAGTGTTTCCCAATTATGTTCGGTCTCATCAGGGGCCAAATTCACAAGAGGAAATGATCAAAGGATATATACAAAGGTGAGTTATATCTATGTATCCAAAAGTCGAAGAAAGAACAAGCATGTGGTGAATATCGAGAAGAGTGGAAATTTCATTATATATATATATATATATATATATATATACATATTTACCAACCCCTCCGCTCGGGCAGGATATGACACAAGGTCAATTTTTAAGCGGAGTTTAACAGGTTGGAATTCAGAGTTTTTTCTTCTCCTAGACTAGTTGCCTTACCAAGGCTGAAGAACCTTGTCTACCCTACTATTTACCCATAGCTGGAGGGAGAATAATTGGAGTCATACCTTTCCCAAGGGTATTAGTGCTATGTGAAATGCAATCAGTCTCGTCAAGGATTTGAACTCGTGTTGCTGTGTCCATTTCCTATGACGATAACCATTACACCACAGGCACCTCCATATATATATATATATATATATATATATATATATATATATATATATATATATATATATATATATATATATATATATATATATATATATATATATATATATATATATATATATATATATATATATATATATATATATATATATATATATATATATATATATATATATATATATATATATATATATATATATATATATATATATATATATATATATATATATATATATATATATATATATATATATATATATATATATATATATATATATATATATATATATGAGATCGGACGTATGTACGTTTCAGCGAAAAGATGGCCGAATAAATGCATGCTAGGATAATTTGAATTTAAGATAAGTATTACTGTAATCTTTACTTATGGTTAATAGGAATTGTTGTAATTCCTTAAATTTTTGTTAAATCTGAAGAATTACTTTAAAATGTGCGTTAAAATGTATGTTAATTTACAGTAGAAAGTGAAGTTGAACCTACGTCTAGTTACTTTGTCATGATTCCGACCGACAACAAAAGAAAAACTAGAAGTGGACGAAATGGGGAGGAAACTCTTCACCCCTATACAAACACCTCCCACCCTTCCCTCCTTTGTCCATTCTGGCAGTAGTAATTATATTCATTGGATCCGAAGAAGCCCTGTTAAATTTGGTGTTATTGATTCATATCAATACCAACAGCTGGATGGAAATAAATTATTATCTTAATGTGACCGGATTTTGTTTTTCTTAAAGGTATATATATATATATATATATATATATATATATTGTGTGTGTGGAGGGTGTAGATGGTTATTTTTGATTGATATTCATATTTCGGATAACTGTTTCGCATTCAGTTCTTTAGAGTTTGGTAATAAGTACTATCTAATAACATTATTTTGATTTTATATTTCAATATGATTAATATAATCTATTACTATTATCATTATTATTGTTGTTGCTGTTGTTGTTTCTGTGATCAGAAAAAAAACTTATTCAAGGGTGACATTGTACATATAAGAAGCTTGTCCAAAAAACTGCGTAGAAGAAAACACGTTATAGGTGAATATTTTTGTGGCAACTAATACTTTTATAAAACTGGAAAAATTATATCAGATTTTTTTAGTTAAATAAAACGTTGTCGTAAGTTGCCAAAACTTAAGTATTCATATGCACTTCTCTCTGGGTGAGACTTGGAAATTTTAGAATGAACCTCAGACATATATATATATATATATATATATATATATATTGAGAGAGAGAAAGAGATAAGAGAGAGAGAGATGGAGAGAGATAAACAGAGAGATATAAATAGAGAGAGAGAGAGAAATTGGTATTGAAAGGGCGAAACGGAGAGGGAAGAGAGAATGATAGAAAAATTAAGTCTCTTAAATAATAGCATTTCTGGCCGTTGCCATTATCGACGTCTCCCGTTCTGAGATGAGAAAGAGCGACAGCTTGCAGATTTCTGTAACTAGCATGAAGATATTCCGTTCCCTGACCGACAGGTGTGAAACCACGGGGGAGTAATATTTTAGCCATATTGGCCAGGAGCTACGTGTCTAGAAGCCGGAGAAAAACGTGCCTGGCAAGAAAGATGACTTTGATTAGCTGGAACAGGTCGCTGTTTCGTCTCTGGGGCGGATCATGCCTTGTCGGGTCAGAGCGTGGCGGGCTGAAGGGGTTGTGAGTCGGGGAAGCAGAGTTGGGCGGTGGCAAATATGTCTATCCCTTGATCACCCGTTCGGCCGCAGAACGGAAATTGGCCAGTGAACGCTGCTCAACTGCATTCAGTTTGCACGGCTCAGTTGCATCCGTTGATGTTAACTAAAATCCAGAGAGGTGAGGCTGCTCACTCTCTTAAATTTGACAGCTCAGTGGGTGAGGCATTGAATGCACTGACTGTATCTCCTGAAAAAAGATTAACCCGTAGCTCAAAAAAAAAATTGTATGACAGTTAACTGCATCTGAGGGTGAGGCTTTACTTCAGTAGATCTGGGAAGTGAAAGGGTTCCATTTCCCTGTCGCTTCGTTTTGGCCCAGTGGGTAGAATGTTAACCAATGGTCCAGGTAAACCTGGGTTCAATCCCAGGTCGAGTCATACCAAAGACTTTAAAAATGGTACTTGATACCTCCTTGCTTAACACTCAGCAATATAAGGTACATATCAAGGGTAAAGTAGAGGAATCCAGGGAAATGAGTAGCACCCTCCCCTACACCCCGGTGTAGTAGTTATTGAAAAGGGAGCCTTCTGGTCACCCTCGACTACGGTCGCCAACTTTACTTACTTTTACTTATATATATATATATA
Organism: Sepioteuthis lessoniana; assembly: GCA_963585895.1. Taxonomy (NCBI): domain Eukaryota; kingdom Metazoa; phylum Mollusca; class Cephalopoda; order Myopsida; family Loliginidae; genus Sepioteuthis; species Sepioteuthis lessoniana. The sequence goes on along the minus strand of CAUZXS010005250.1, from coordinate 67,908 downwards.
TATATAATGGATTTTATGCTTCGGTTTCTTTATGTTTGGTTTGGTTTGGTTTCATAGTTTAATGGTATGTCAACCTTTGTAGGTTATTTAATGCCAAAACCATTCTCCTAGAAGAACATTATAGGTACTATTTAACCCGTAGTTGGGAGGATAAGGGGGTTAATACCTTTCCCAATGGTATTTGACCGAAAGTGAACGTAATCGCGTGACTGGAGTACGAACTTGCTTACTACGATTCCGCAGGTCATCGCTTTAACCATTACACCACGAGGACACTCCCCTTGTGTTTTAGCCTCGGTTGAATAAACGCAGAAAAAGAAACTAATGATCGGAGAAGGAATGGTTAAAAAGAATCTGAGAGGGAAGTTTTAGAAACTATTGGATAATGACTTAACAGAAGTTGATATCTGTATATAGATATTGTATTAATAGAGCATATATTCTGGAAAAATATTTAATGGTTGATGTGAGAAGACAGGAAAAGGCAGAGTTATCTAAAGTGACATGAACAACAAATAATCAAAATGAATATTATCATCACCATGTCGTACCGCCAGCACGGATATGCCTGACCTTCTCTCGTCACTCCTCCCGATCGTTCATCGCTTTTGGTAGGTCCTCAGGGCTACATCCCGTATCCTCACATAGCTGCCCTTAATGTAGGTTCGAGCTGGTCGTCCTGCTTTTGCTCGGCCATTTGAGGGGGTCCATAGGAGAAAATCACTTATGAGCTCGTCCCTGCTTCTCCAGCAGTGTCGTGCATGTCTGGTTCGTCTAGTTTTGATAGTTTTTGTGATGGGAGGTTGATGGCCGTACAGCTGGTGCTTTGTGGGGTGTTGCCTCCAGGACTTATTAAAAATTGCTCGCAGCATTCTTCTCTGTCCGTTTAGGAACATGAATAACCAATAAATATGAATGCATAATGAATAATAATAAACGATATAAATAATAATAAAAATGAGAATATTGATAATAAATAATCATAAAAATTGAATAATAAACATGAATAAATAATAAAATAATAAAAATGAATAATGAATTTGCAGTTGGTAATAAGCACATTCGTTGTTAAGCAAATTTTATTCTGGTTTATTTTTTTCTTTGAAGTACCAGTGATAAATTCACCTAGAGATTCGAACCTTGATCGCCAAGTTAGTTTCTTACAATGACAATCATTACATAATGCGAGCCTTTATTTTTCTCAAATCGGATTTTAAACTAAATCTTGGCTTTTCCTAAACGCTGAGAGCGGTGATTTTATTTGTCTTTCCAAACGGATAAAACTCCGAATTTTTACCGAAAAAAAAGATAACCCTTTTTGTAAGCAACTAAAATATAATCAGACAGCCACTGGCTTTCTCCGTCCTGCTATCACAGATAAGCGAAAAACACAATCGCTTGTCATTTGGTCAGTGGCCTGGTAAACGATAACGACTGGCTACGAACAGGCTAAAAGCTAAAAATGCCAATTCATTGCATCCTGACCCGAAGATTGGAAGCACATTCCTCTCAACTTTTTCAAATATCTTTGAGTAGAATATCAGTCCAAATTTCTCAAACGTGGGTTTATCCATAACATGATTTATTCTATTGTCCTAACATTGCTTGTAATGTTTCATTCGCTGTACTCACAGGCGTTCTTCGAGTGTCTTTTGTCGTTGACAGTAACATTCAGCGATTTTTTAACCAATAAGCAGGTGAAAAGGCAAAGATGTTGATTAAAATATCCTTGTTGGAATCTGTCTACAGTTAAAAATTTCAGGGACCAGGTTTAACAGAAAAAGAAGTGATATTATATTGTTTGGTTTAGTTTCTTTGTTTAATGGCATATCAACCTTTGTAGGTTATTTAATGCCAAAGCCATTCTCTTAGAAGAATAGTAGTTGCACAATTTAACCCATAGCTGGGAGGATAAGGGGGTTCATACCTTTCCCAAGGGTATTTGCCCGAAAGTGAACGTAATAGCGCGACTGGAGTAAGAACTCGGGTACTACGATTCAGCAGTCCATCGCTTTAACCATTGCACCACGAGGACACCCCCTGATATTATATGGGTGAAATAACGAAGATGAATGATACGTGATATTTCAATGCATGAACAGAGGAATTGTCGCTCTATAGGTTGATGAGAACTATTAAGGATATAAAATGTAGTATTAAGTCCTGAGACGTAAGGAAAAATACAGTGGGTCAATCAGTTTAATTGTACGCAATTGAAGCAGTGGGCAATGAGACCCTGGCTTTTATAAAATGGTTTTAATCAGGTGATCAAAATTATTTTAGCCCAGTTGATTAGGGCTGTAGAATATACCGACTGCATCTCAGCAGTGGGGTAAGACACTGCAACAAGTGTCCCGTATATAACATTAAAAAAGCTGATGGCGAGGCTCGAACCTTGAAGATTTGGGAAATGTGGAGTACCCCTTCATTACAATTGCTCCCAGGTCCACTCTTACACGGAGTGGTTGTACTTGATAAGGTCAAACGAAACAAACTGTGTGAAAACAAATAAAATTTTGATTGTTATTAAGTGCCCGTGGTGTAATCGTTATCGTCGCAGGAATTGGACACGGCGACACGAGTTCAAATCCTGGACTGATTGCATTTCACATAGCACTAATACCCTCGGGAAAGGTATGAATCCAATTATTCTCCCTCCAGCTATGGGTAAATAGTAGGGCAGACTAGGTTCTTCAGCCTTGCTGAGCAACTAGTCTAGGAGAAGGAAATCTCTGAATTCAAACCTGTTAAACTCCGCTTAAAGAATTGACCTTGTGTCATATCCTGCCCGAGCGGAGGGGTTGTGTAAATATGATAAAGTATTCATTTTACTGTAAGCAAAGGTGCGTTTTAGAATCTTATCGAAAAAATTTGATTGCAAATCATAGATATATTTAATATACCATTAATCTTTTATATATAATTCTTGTGGTGTTAAAAAATCCAGATGATAAATTTGGAAATAAAAAAAAGGATTACAAAGACTGGAATCCACAGAAAATCCATTAAAGAGACTAAAAAAACATATGTCCTACTTGAAAATTATAAACCAATAATGCAAGCCTTGCCAAAAGAAGAAAGAAAAACAGCGTCCCTAAGGTTAAACGTAAGAGTGCTAAATACACTAAGTAGAGCGTCCTGATGATCCGTTTAGGTGAAACCTAAGTAGATTTTTCTGACTTTGTAGGCATTCATATCTAATATATATATATATACACACATATATATATATATATATATATATTAACCAACTATCTACCAGCATTCACAGTTACCAGGAAAATGAAAAAAAACCTGCCAAGAACAAGAGATAAAAATATCTCGAATCACCGCCCAGGGGAAAAAGAAAAAAATATCATAGGACAAAAAAAAAAAAAAGAAAAAAAAAGGCCAACTCCATCACACCAGTTGAAAAAAATCAAGGGACATGTAGTCAGTTTGTCAAAAGAAAAAAAAACACCGTTAAATGCTGCAATGCTACAATTACAAGAGTGCTCAACACGAGTGGAGCCAATTACAAAATTAACTTAAATCGCGAGTCGGAATTCTCCCACTAAAGTTTCCCCTCAACGGATCATCAGGGAGTCTAGCACCTATATATATATAAAGAGTATTGTTGTATAGTGACCTTCGACCCGGCCAAACATGCCATTCCAAAGGCAGCAGAAGTGACACATTCCGATGGCAGTTATGGGAAGAAATCGCGTAGGCGGGCTTGGCTGACAATATGGGACAAGGTAAAATTCCATGGTACAGTCATAGACTGAGTGTCCGCTTTGTTGTTCATTGTATCAACAGATAAGAACTTAAAGCAACATGAAAAGACTGCAGAAGACAAGGACACGTTTGGGTTGACACAAAATTGTGGACGACAAGTTTTAAAAAAAGAATAATAACCTAAGTAAGATGTGGTACAATGGTGGTCGCGGCACCTAAGAACATTCTATAGTATACGTATCACCGTGCCAAATGTGACACCATGATTGTTTCTGTATCAAACGTGACACAATGTCTGGTGACGGTACTAAATGTGATACTATACTCGTAACGGTGCCAAATGCGACATATGGTCATAACATTGCCAGATGTAGCACTATGTGGTTTTGGTTCCATGATATCCACATGTGTTCCTGGGTAGTTCGTTTATTAATTCCCTCTGTGCCCACGAAAGATCCACAGATGGCAAATGACACAATCCGCCCGAAACTTCTTCTGGCGGTCGGAGTAGTTCGTTGGAGCAAATTACCTAGGTGCCGGCAACTCAAAGACAAGAAAATCTCTCTATTAACAATCAGGAATTATCTATTTAAACGTATTGGCGTAACAATAATATTTCCAATATAATTTTAGAGAGAAATTGTCGCTTTATAATCCAGATACGATGGTGTTCAATATTGAGACTGCATACAGTTTCGTATCGGTCATCAAAGCATATGAGAGAGAGAGAGAGAGAGAGAGAGAGAGAGAGAGAGAGAGAGAGAGAGAGAGAGAGAGAGATCCTAACGGTCTACATACAAATTCCAGCTTTGCAGCCACAAACAGACACCCTCCCCCGACCTGACCGATTTGTACAAACGTCTAACCCTAACTGACTCCTTTTCAAAATTCGCTAATTTTTCTACATTCTAAAATTCAGTCTGTATAATTAACCTAATGTCTTCAGCAACCATTTTTACCAGTGCTCATTTTGCAATTTTGCTGTCCTCATTGCATGTTGTTTTCCTTCTTTTTTTTCTTTTTCTTTGGTTTATAATACCCAGAAATTCATACACAAATGTCCTCAAGGACATCTGTGTATGAATGGATAAAGGCCTTTGTTAGATCCACTGACATACCCAGAGTGTGAGTTCAATACCCGGTGAAGCCATGGAGAACTTTCAGAGGGAAAATTAACAGGAGATAATCAATAACTTACACCCATTAAACATTGCTCGTGGAACTAGAACAGTCTACCCCAGTAAGCGAAGTAAAGGGTTAAGTTCGACATTCCAACCACCTTAAGAAAGCCTAAATGTTGAGATAAACATGGCGACAAAGATGAGGACAATAGTCCGAAAAATGTAAATAATGTACTTAATACCTGTTGTCAGAAATATAGAGAGATACTACAGATAACATTTATTAAAAAAAATGACATTTGCTTTAATCATGTCCTTCTGACGTTTATGGATTCTCCTGCTAGCTTTTCCTCGTTTAAATTGTTAAATAAATACTGTCATTATCCTTGCTTTCAGTTCATCTTTAGTGCTGCATGGAGTTTTATTCGTCTATTGCTCAACCGCGTCTCACACATTATAATTAATGGGATTATAATTTCAGTAGTTAGGTGGCCACATGTTGGGTGTGATGCGATCACAGAATTTTGTGATAATCAACACTGTGTCCTCCTACTTGTATGGTATGTCGCAAAGACTTATTGTGAGACATAGGATCTACCTGCAGCAACCCTCCCAATCCAAAGAGCACAACCTTCTCTTAGCGTTCAAATAGGATTCCGTGTTGAATTGGAGGTCATGTGGAAATATGAATGGAGACATTATATCACCATCACAATTATTATACCATCACAATTATGGTATGTCTATATAATCACAATTACACCATCACAATTGGACGTGGTGTAATGGTTATCGTCACAGGATATGGACACGGTGATTCGAGTTCAATTCCTGGACGAGACTGATTGCATTTCACATAGCACTAATACTTTTGGGAAAGGTATGAATCCTATTATTCTCCCTCCAGCTATGGGTAAATAGTAGGGTAGAGTAGGTTCTTCAGCTTTGGTGAGGCAACTAGTCTAGAAGGAAAACTCTGAATTCAAACCTGATAAACTCCGCTTTGAAAAAATTGACCTTGTGTCATATCCTGCCCGTGCGGAGGGGTTGGGTAAATAGGATCACAATTATGGTATGTCGCAGTGACTTATTGTGAGGCATAGGATCTACCTGCTGCAACCATCTCAATCCAAAGAGCACAAACTTCTCTTAGCGTTCAAATAGGATTCCGTGTTGTATTGGAGGTCATGTGGAAATATGGATGGAGACATTATATCACCATCAAAATTATTATACCATCTCAATTATGGTATGTCTATATAATCACAATTACACCATCACAATTGGACGTGGTGTAATGGTTATCGTCACAGGATATGGACACGGTGATACGAGTTCAATTCCTGGACGAGACTGATTGCATTTCACATAGCACTAATACCTTTGGGAAAGGTATGAATCCAATTATTCTCCCTCCAGCTATGGGTAAATAGTAGGGTAGACTAGGTTCTTCAGCTTTGGTGAGGCAACTAGTCTAGGAGAAGGAAAACTCTGAATTCAAACCTGATAAACTCCACTTTAAAAAAAATTGACCTTGTGTCATATCCTGCCCGTGCGGAAGGGTTGGGTAAATAGGATCACAATTATGGTATGTCGCAGTGACTTATTGTGAGGCATAGGATCTACCTGCTGCAACCCTCTCAATCCAAAGAGCACAAACATCTCTTAGCGTTCAAATAGGATTCCGTATTGTATTGGAGGCTATGTGGAAATATGAATGAAGGCATTACATCACTATCACAAGAGACGACCACAGAGATTATGATGACCATTGGGTTTTTAGTATTTTTTCAATATGAATATAAATCTGTCCTCAAATTAACATCCAAACTTTGAAATCTTTGTTTCAGAATCTTTTGTATAAATGCTAATTAGAACAGAAACCTGTTTCTAAATTTCTAGGGAAGTGAATTGCATCAAGGTGTTGGTTTCCTTACAGACAGTTCTCTTGTGTTGTCTTTTATAGATTCATCAACGAGATAATCAAACATGATTTACGAAATTCAATTAACAAACGGAAACACACTTCTTTATAAAAAATATATCGCTCTCATTTTATTCTCGAAAGGGGCACACAGTTTGTTGTAAGTTTGAGAAATAGATGGAGAGATATACACTCAGAGAGGGGACTTCTTCTTGCCCCATATCTTCTTCCTGGAGCGAGGGGGTGCCAACGCTTGCACTCCCTTGCAAGCTGTATCGCCAGAGACGACACTAACGCCTCTGATTGGCTGCGTATCTCTGGCTCGTCTCTCGATTCTGGCTGGACTGACTGTCTAAATCTGACCGCGTGGTTTTCATATCACGTGGTTTCCTTCCGGTTACTCACCTTCTCAGCCTGCCTACCCCGACGCACTGCCATTACTAATCCCAACGTGACAGCTTGTCAAAGCACTCGGGGTCACCAAGAACGAACCCTAAATCCATGTCAAGTCACTGTATATCAGTGCTAAATATATATGAATATATAAATGACTCTAATTTGATGCACAGTAGACAAAGTGATCATCAGATATAGCAATAATCTAACCGTCACACCATATATATATATATAGATATATATACAACAAAATTGTATGAACAATGAAGGGTGTCTGAAAATATATACAACCCATTTATATGATAATGATTTATTACTGAGACAAGTGCAATGGCGCTCATTTCGAGCACGTCTTGTAAAAAATGCATCTTTTTAACAAGAACTATCTAATAAATGTTTTTTGAATTGTTATTTTATCATTTTTCAGGATATGCTTATTTTTTGGGTCTGTTGTCTCAGAAATAAATCATTATTATATACACGGACTGCTTCTCTGCAGAGCAGTAAGACCCCCACCACCACCAACAACAACAACGAGTGTCCTGTATATGACGCTAAATAATTTGATGGTGAGTTTCTAACGATGCTAGGGATTTGGGGAATGAAGAGCGCCCTTTCATTGCCATTTCTCCCAGGTTAACTGTGGCCCGGCGTGGTAGCAACTGATAGGGCCCTATCTATGGATTATTTATGTTAAACTGAATTGTTTGAGTAAACTAAATAGCTTGAAATAGAAATGTTTTTGACAATCAAACCGTACTTACATTTAAACTGTGTGCTTATGCTGAAATGAATTAGTTAAAACGGAACTGTTTTTTACAATGAAACTGTACTTACACTAAGCTGAATGGTTTGATTTAGAACTGTTTTAACATGTAACTCACAGTAAACAAAATCTGTACTAATACTAAACTGAATTAGCTTAATTAGTTATGTTAGAGTAAACTGAATAGCTTGAAATAGAAATGTTTTTGACAGTTAAACTGTGTACTCATGCTAAACTGAATTATTTGAAATAGAACTGATTATTTGCATAAAAATGGATTAGGCGTTGAGTAACCTACAAAGGTTGATATGCCATAAAACCCAACCAACAATTATTATATTAATGGGTTGCATCTATTTTGAGACATTTTTAATTGATTTTGTCAGCAAATAAGTAGTGTTGCAAAATATTTTTCCTCTCTTGGCCAAGGCATTGTGATCGTGGATTAATGGTTGTTATCGTATACTATTTTTAAATCTGAAACAAATAAAGAATATAACCTTATTAGTTGTAGAGTTATTATCAATCACATGGGTCCCATGCGTATTTAAACACCATGTATATTAAATGCTGCACTCATTTTTGATTGGCTATATATTCATATTTAGATTACGCTGTTTTAATGGAGTAAAGTTTCCAAACAATGTATAATAATATCCGTTTTGCTTCAATGAATAACATTCCATAAAAAAGTATTAAAAATGTTTCTATGCTTGGTTTACAAGAAAATTGCTTTTTATTTAAAGTGTACTTATTCATAGGCGTTATATATATATATATATATATATATATATATATATATATATATATATGTATATATATATATACATATATATATATATATATATATATATATATACTATGGGGGAGAAGTAACAGAATGTCAATAACTGGAAGGAAAATTTTTCTCTGCGTATAAATTATTTCTTTTCTGGTCCCAAATGCTTTATTTCATTTTTTTTATTTATTTTTATTTTATTTTTTTTTTCAGATTTCCGAACAGATTCTTTTAATGCGCATGCGTTGTTTGAATATTTGTATTCAGGATGTCTTATAGAATTGGGAGCTTATAAGAAGGTTTTGAAATCATTCTATGCTTGTTTTATTGAATTCCCCTTCTATCACCTAAAAAAGGTGGGGAATCAAGAAAAGAACATATTTTCTCAATTTTAAGCTTTTCTTTACTTTGGAAAAAAACATAATGAATACTTATAGAACATACAAAGCAAAAACTGAAAGAAAAAAAAAATCTGATCCCAAAAATTAGGGGATCTTTCCCTTTTCTCTAGGTATGTGTGTGTGTATTTTATTCTTCTCTTTATTTTTTTTCGTTTTTTGATACATTTGTTTAAACATCGGCGGATCGGTCTTTTAGTACAGTGTTGAGGCCAACTTCTTTATTGTCAGCTTTATGTAAACCTACTCATATAAATATTATATTAAACTCTACGCTTGCCGTTCTACCAAAAGAACGATGAAAAGTAAAACTTAGGTAAGGCTTTTCATGAACAAAGAAAAAAAAAGACATTATGTAATTTTTGAACGAATGAAATAATTCGGTTTAACAAAACAACTGCGTTAGGTTGAAAAGCTAACAGGAAATTCCTGACGATATTCAAACGATTTGAATATACACGTTAACATTTTTTTACCTTTTCCAATATATATATAAGGCGCACGCACAAAGATATGTATGTACATGTCGGCATTTGTTGTGTAAAGGTTATCGTCGTAAGAAATGGATAAGATGTCCCGAGTTCAAATCCAGGACGAGACTCTTTATATTCGACATCGGACAAATACAATTTGGGAAAGGTATCAATCAAACTATTTTCTTTCTAATTATGGGTAAATAGTATGGCAATCTGACCTCTTTAACGTTACAATTGAAATCAGGCATGGAGAAAGAAAATTCTAAATTCAAACCTGTTAAATTCCGCATAGTATATATATATATATATATATATATAAAGTAAAATTGGCGACAGTAGTTGAGGGCGACCAGAAGGCTTCCTTTTCAATAGCTACTACACCGAGGTGTAGGGGAGGGCGCTACTCCATTCTCTGGATTGCTCCACTTTACCCTTGATGTGTACCTTATAATGCTGTGTGTTAAGCAAGGAGGTAGCAAGTACCATTTTTTAAGTCTTTGGCATTGCTCGACCTAGGATTGAACCCCGGTCCCCCGGACCATTGGTGAACACCCCACTCACTAGGCCAATGAAACGAAATTTAACTGGCGTGAATTATATATATATATGTGTGTGTGTGGGTGTGTGTGGCTGTGTAGAGGTACTTTTTAACTCCTCCGCATCATCATCATCATCATCATATCACGCTGCCCGCACGGATATTCCTGACCCTCTCTCACCTCCTGCCTCTATCGTCTCTCGCTCCCGAGAGGTCTTCCAGGCTGCACCCTGTATCGACACGGAGCTGTTGTATATAGGTTCGAGCAGATCGTTCTGCCTTTGTTCGTCAATGTGAAAGGGCCCACATGAGTATGTCGCTTATGAGTTCGTCCCCACTTCTCCAGCTGTATTCCGCATGTCTGGTTCGTATAACATGGGATAGTTTTCGTGATAGGTGTTAGGTGGCCGTACAGCTACTTGAAAAAAACTGCGTTTTATTTTATGGATCAGGTCTGACGTTCATATGAAAGCTTTCGATAGATGCCCATGGTTTTTGGTGCTTTGTGAGGTGCTGCCACCAGTTTGATTTTTAGCGGTGACTATATAACATCCCACAAGACACCAACTGTACGGCCACCTGCCCCCTATCACGAAAACTATTCAAGTTAGACGAACCAGACATGCAGGTCACTGCTGGAGAAGCAGGGACGAACTCATAAAAGATGTACTCTTATGGACCCCCACACATGGCCGTGCAAAAGCAGGACGACCAGCACGAACATACATTCAGCATCTATGTGAGGATACGGGATGCTGTCCTGAAGACCTACCTAGGGCGATGAACGATAGGGAGGAGTGGCGAGAGAGGGTCGGGGATATCCGTGCTACCAGTGCGATATGATGATGATGATATAACGTGACCGAAGCAGTTTAAGCCGTTTGTAGGTACTCGCTATTATTGGTAGGATGGAGGTAGTTGGTGTGCTAACAGGTTCATCATTGTTTGACTTAAAGTGTAATTTGAAAGCCACAGATGAACGCGCAACGCTTTACAAGTTGGAACTGGACTCTAACGCCAAGGAAGCAAGCAATTTTTTTAAATTTCAAAGCATTAAAAATCATTTCTAGAGCGATATATATACAGCTGTTGATTTCAGTATAGCAACCAGATGATTAAAAAAGCTTCAATCAGGTTGCTAGAACTCCAAAGATAAAGCGAGTCAAGTAAGCTTCCAACCGTGAATTTCAGTGCCATGCGGTTCGCAAATACCTAGACGATCAAACAAGGTCAGATAAACTTTAAACCGTGAAATTTGAGGCTGAATGGTTTTTAAGAATCTTGATGATCAAGTAAAGTCAGAGAAGCCTAAAAACGTGAAATTTGGGGCCGTGCGGTTTGCAAGAGCCTCGATGATCAAGTATAGTCGCGTAAGCTAAAAATCGTAAATTTTGAAGCTGTGCCCCCATCCATTGTGTCAGATCCAGCCTGTTGCATTTGGAGAGTGTCAAGCAAGCTCGGTATCACATAGTCTTGTGTGGTTCATCATCTCAACAAATTTTGTAAAAACATGCGGAGTTGTCGAATTGTACATCACGTTACCAAAATAATGCAAAACTTTTGAGTCGCTCCAATCGATAGTACTATCTATTCGTAAGTTTCCTGAAAATAACTTATATATCGTTCATTTTTCTTGAAACCATAGACTTCAACTCTTTTTTTATTATGAAGTCTCAATAGGAGGTGCCCGTGGTGTAATGGTTATCGTTGTAGGAAATGGACACGGCGACACGAGTTCAAATCCTGGACGAGACTGATAGCATTTCACATAGCACTAATACCTTTGGGAAAGGTATGAATCCAATTATTCTCCCCCCAGCTATGGGTAAATAGTAGGCCAGACTAGGTTCTTCTTGGTGAGGCAACTAGTCTAGGAGAAGGAAAACTCTGAATTCAAACCTGTTAAACTCCACTTAAAAATTGACCTTGTGTCATATTATGAAGTCTCAATGCTTTAGGCTTTAAAAAATTAATAATAATAAGACGAAGAAATAGAAATTTGATCATACTACTATGACCTAATCCCGTCAGATGTTTAGACCAAGGGATAAGAAAGCAAAGAATATAGTATAGTGGACTTCTCCGTTCCGAAAGAAAGCGGAAAGAGAGACAAGTACTTGAGTTTATGCCAAAAGACTAAGAACGCTATTGAACATGAAAATGACAGTGATACTGATTGTCAATGGCGCACTTGGAACGGTATTTAAAGGTGTGGAAAAGATACTCGAAAAGTTGGAAATCAGAGAAAGAATCTAGACCGTTGAAAAACGTAGCATTGTTAAGATCGACCAGAATACTGAGTAGAGTCCTGAATAATTTATGTCTTTCTGACACTCAGAGTTTAGTGAAAGACTATCTGATAACGTTGGTGAGAAAAATCATAAAGAGTATATAATTACTGATTACAAAATCCGTTTGGACTGCATAACGTTCTTCTAGAAGAACAGTAGTGGTACTATTTAACCCATAGCTGAGAGGATTAGAGGGTTCATAACTTGCCCAAGGGTATTTGCCCGAAAGTGAACGTAATAGCGCGACTGGAGTACGAACTTGCGTACTACGATTCCGCAGTCCATCGCTTTAACCATTACACCACGAGGACACCCCCAGCTTTTCTCTCTCTCTCTCTCTCTCTCTCTCTCTCTCTCTCTCTCTCTATATATATATATATATATATATATATATATATATATATATATATGTGTGTGTGTGTGTGTGTGTGTATTGGCAACATTTTGTCATTTAAACTTATTTGATAGAATATCTAAAAAAGCTGTGGAACATGAAAGAGACGATAATACCAATTGTAATTGGTGCTCTTGGTACAGTCACTACAGGATTAGTACAGGGACTGAAGGACTAGCAAATAGCAGGGCGAGTGGGTCCATCTAAACTACTGCATTATTGAGATCGGCCAGAATACTGAGAAGAGTCCTGGAGACATGAGCAGACTTGTCATTAAAACTCCAGTCAGAAACCATCAGCTAACGCTGGTGTGAAAAACTCTCATAAGTGCACAAATAATAATAATGATAATAATTTTAATAATAATAAATAAATAAATATATACATATATATTTGTTTTTATATATATTTAAAGCCACGGAATCTTGTCTGTGATCATAGGTTTCATTCCGTCTTATAAACGACGATCATCAGGCAGCGAAGTAACCAACACTGTTATAATATATATATATATATATATATATATATATATATATATATATATATATATATATATTATACAGAAAGTAGATATGATCTATATGTAAATAAACAAAGACAGACACAAACACACAGACACAAACAAAATCACACACATATAGACACGTATATATATATATATATATATATATATATATATATATATATATATATATATATATATATGTTTCTCCCACAGCTATTTTCTGTCAAATGTAATCGGCATATTATTCATTGATAACATAATTTTAAGCAATACGTTTTCCATATTCCTTCTTTAAAAAGATATCGATGGTAGCAAATCTAACTTGTATATGATACTGCAAAACTTACACATTATCACATACAATAGCTTGAAAAACATTATTTTGTGTATCTTGCGTATTTATTAATGATAATTTATACTGCATTATTTGAGATATGAATTAAAAGAAGAAACAGAAAAACGCGCATTCAAAAGCAGACAAATACAGGTATTTAAAAGAAAGGTTCTTGCATATATCTACGTGGATATACAGACCTGCATAGATTTTGTATGCACCAACGTATTTTATACATTCATTTTTCCCCCACTCTTGATATACGCACAGTTATGTAGAGCTGGCCATTATTTGAAAGTTCGAATGAAGAGCTTTAATAAGGGGAGGTTACTCATTGCTTTTCTTTTTTTCTACTTTTTTTCCCCCATATCTGTTCGCAGTTTTATTTCTTTTTGACTAAGCAGGTCTTTTGAAAGAACTATTTCACATCTCCTTTCACAATCACGACGCACTATCCAGCCCGATCCAATTCTACATTCTTACATTTATCAATATCTACCCCGACTAAAAACTTCATTTCTCTTCCCTTCCGTCTCTTTTATTCAGTCGGCCTGATCGTATATAGTTAATTCGATAACGTGGCATTATATCGCCATTGTGATTTCCAATGCATGCTGGGAAGTACTGAACAAAATAAATAAATAAAAAAAGATGAAAATAGAAATAAAAACTTTGCAAGGAACATCGCTTTTTCATCGTTTTCGAAGGAAATACCAATCTTCTGCCGGAATTCTCATCTACCGAATACTTAACCCACTCCTTTTATTCACCTCCTCCTCCTCCTCCTCTTCATTTTCTTCTTCTTCTTCTATTATTATTATTACTACTACTACTACTTGTTACTTCTACCAATACCTTCTTCTTCTCCTTCTTCTTCTTCCTACTACTACTACTACTACTACAACTATTACCACTACTACTACTACTACTACTACTACTACAACTTCAATTATTGCCAATTTTTACTACTACCAATATTATTCTTTTTTTTCTCTTTCTTACAATTCTTCTTCTTCTTCTTCTTCTTCTTCTTCTTCTTCTTCTTTCATTCATTTGCAACTTTTTTACATTTTTCTATTTCTCTCTTCTTCTTCTTCATTCATTTGCAACTTTTTTACATTCTTCTTCTTCTTCTTCTTCTTCTTCTTCTTCTTCTTCTTCTTCTTCTTTCATTCATTTGCAACTTTTTTACATTTTTCTATTTATCTCTTCTTCTTCTTCTTCTTCTTCTTCATTCATTTATTTGCAATTTTTTTACATCTTTCTATTCTTCTTCTTCTTCTTCTTCTTACTACTACTACTACTACTGCTACTACTACTACTACTACTACTACTAAAACTACAACTTCTGCAATTGCCACTTTTTGCTACTGCCAAAACTTATTCTTTTTCTTTTTCACACAATTCTTCTTCTTCTTCTTCTTCTTCTTCTTCTTCTTCTTCTTCTTCTTCTTCTTCTTCTTCTTCTTCACGGCTTTGTTTATCTTCCATTCCTCCAACAACGACCACAATTTTTCTTTGTTTTCATTTATTTTTTAAAAGATTTTCTTTACTATATTTTAAAAAGTTTTCTTTACTATCTCTCAATATTTTAATTTTGTATCCTTTCTATGTCTTCTTCTTCTTCTTCTTCTTCTTCTTCTTCTTCTTCTTCTTCTTCTTCTTCTTCTTCTTCTTCTTCTTCTTCTTCTTCTTCAGTACACCACGCTTACTGCGACTACCACAATGATTACCAACACTATTCCTGGTTTTATGTTTTACGAAGTAGTCCTCATGGCCTTGTGGCTGACGTGCTGGACTCTTACATCACAGTAAGAGAGTTCGAACTCCACTCATGCTATCTCGTTCACTTTTGGACTAATAACCTAGGTGAAATATGACCCCCCCCACTAAATCTTTCAGCTATGGATTAATTATTACTACTACTAATCTTCTATAAGGATGGCTTTAGCATTAAACAAAGAAACCAAACGAAACCTTTTTTTTTCTTCTATGAGTAGTTCCAATCTTGTTTTTTTTTATTATTCAATTTTTTCGGTTATTCTTTCTTTTTTTTAAATCATTTTTTTTACAAATTTCTAATCATTTATTCCTTAATAAAAGCAAAGAAAAAGATGCACAATCATATTTATCTCAAATCTGCTTTTTCTTGTATTATTATACTAATATCGTATTTTTTTTTTACTCTCATTTTTCTTAAGAACTTCGAATTTCTTTCCCTTCTTATATTTTACGTCACCTTTTCTTTTCTCTCACTGTGAACTTCTTGCGTCTAAATTTATAGAAGATCGTTAAATTCGCAACTCATAAAACATTCACTCTCTCTCTCCCTGTCCTTTGTACATATATATATATATATATATATATATATATATAAACACACACCCATACACACAAAAATCACAACTCTGAGTTTCAATACACTGATAAACAGGTGAAACTTACCTAGATCTGGTTGATTGAGTACTTTTAAAGGCATTTCAACAAGTATGGGGTTATTTTAAGCCTATTATTTAGATCGCCTATGATATGTTTATAATTACATTATTAGGGAGTGTTATATAATTAAGGAATGTTTTTTTTTAATTTATTTTAATAATTTTTCATTAATTATATTTTATCATTCAGTTTGGTTGGGCTTTGAACTATTTGGGTTAAAAGTTCAGGTGTGTAGTCAATTGGTGCAGTTTACACTCGCGCGCAAAGTATATGACAATCACAATAGTCGTAATAAACCCCAGTCAGGAAATGGGCTGGAGTGTGAATGACGTCATGCCCAGAAGAGATGGGCTGAGAATTTGGAAGATTTTGAAAAAGATTCAGTTGAGGTCCGACCATGGTGTTAAGAAGTTGAAGTCCGATGTCAGTTGAGGGTTGACATTGGACCATGCGGGCAGATAGCTAAGTTTCTGCCGTGGAGGCAGATAGTTGAGTTTTCTTCCACAGGAGCAGGGAATTGAGTTCTCTGTCATTGGGGCAGATAGTTGAGTTCTCTACCATTGAAGATGTAGTTTTGCAGATCTCTAATGACAGAGATCTAGACATCAAGAGATGTGCCGAATGTTGGGGTCAGATAGTATTGGGTTACCATATAATGATTACGAAAGACTTTTAAGAATTGTGTCTCTCTTTTCGTATCGAAGAAATGAAGTCAGAAGTTAATAAACAGTTCGTACCTGAACGACAGAGTCCACCCGTATCTGCATTTGTATTTGACTGTATATGGATGTGTTTATAGTACCGTTGTTATTGATATCATAATGGTTGTGAGTATTCAACAGGAGTTTGCTTCATAAAGATTTTTTTTCCCAAGGTACTGTTGAATACGAATAATTTTCAAAATCAAACTCTTTGACTCATAGAAGGATCTGAAAGGGTGCTACTACTCGAGGTCAGATTGAACCTTAAATTAATGCCATTAAATGGGTCCTCCACATAATCCAAGGCACCAGAACTGGAACCTCACCATCAGTTTCAGTTTAGTTCTTAGCTATTAATAATTTATCTACTTTCATTTTTTAATATTACTGGACATGTGTTGTATTTCGCTCAGGCCAAACAAACGACAACACAATAAAGACGAGCGACACAGTTCTTAGAAAAATATACCTCTCACATTATTGAAAGGGTTGTGTGTGAGAGGGAGTTGGAGACTGAACTGCAACATATTGGCCCCCACTCTATTAGCCATAGCCACGTTTCTTTCTTGTTCTCTAGGGCAGCCCAACCGGGGCCTGGGGGCCCAGCCTCTCTGGGTGCTGGTTTTCTCTACCGCATCTTGTCTCCAACTGGTCCGGTTTCCAAACTGATTGAATTTCCTGTGCACTGCGTTATATAATAGTTCAACGTCCACCTTCTTCTTGCGGGCGTCACAAATGGCACTCATTCAACCCATCCACGGTCAAGGTTATACTTTGCTATTCCTCGACCGGATACACCTGTTATTTACACAGGTGCATTTCCTATTTTGACTGCCCGGCCGGGTCGTAGGTCAATATACAACACATGTTCAAAATTTTTTGCTCATTGAACACTTGAGCATTAATCAATCTCATTTATGACTGAATTGACCGGTGTTTCATTTTTTAATGTACAATATATGATGACTGCCACAACTTGACAGATAATAGCCGTGTAACTAAATAAAAACTCTAGCCTCCTGATTGATAACTAATTCAACTAGTTAAAAGTATATAAGATGCACAAGATGCTAATGTGGTGAACCATATGTATGTCAATTGATTAGAGTTACATATGCTTATACGATAGGGATGTAGCTCTGTGGGTCAACATGGCTAAAGCCCGTTGACGAACACAGCAACAAGTTTTTTTAAAGTATAAAAAACAAATCAGAAGAAATTTGATTTTAGAATTACCTTCTGCAGGATTGATTGTCTTGACCATTCCTTTTTTAATAGACTGGAGCATCTTCTATCTTATATATATATATATATATATATATATATATTGCATAAGCGTATGCACATATATATATATATATATATATATATATATATATATATATATATATATAATTGTATATTAATTTTCATAATTCTATAAATAATTGTGATTGTATATTTTCATAACAGTCTCTCTCTCTCTCTCTCTCTCTCTCTCTCTCACACACACACACACACACACAAGCACACACTCAAACGCGCACAAACTTGGTTATGACAATGCAAGCTATTCAGAGGATGAATTCATTTGTAATATAATGGCCGAGGGATTTTGTTTTATGCCTTTGGGTTTAGTTAGGTTGCGAACCTTTCGGCTCAGTGCATGGGCTAGTGAGTGCGGGTGACGTCACGTACCAGAAGCGCGCGGAGAATTTGGGGGATTTTGAAAAAGTCAGTTAGTTGAGTTGAGAACTAGACATCGAACGAAAACGGTCGACTTTCGGGGTCGCAGAGACCAAACGAATTTGCGCGCTACGGGCGCCGCACGAAATGAGGGTTGGGCAAATGGAAAAGCCAGAATAGAAAGAATGTGTATCTCTCTCCTTATGTCGAATAACCTTTAAACTCAAAGGTAATAAATAAGTTTCGTACCTGAACTAAGAAGTCGTAAGTGTTTTCGTGTTTCGGGATTTCTATCTTCTATGTATATATGTTATGAACATTCTATGTCCATTTAACATATCCGTATCATGGGTATGTTACACATTTATATTCTACCAACGTTTAACGGTTCGGTTTATATGATAAAACGTCAGCAGAGCAATGCTAATATTTGAAGATGGACCTTCGGAATTCTATTCAGTTTTAAAATGAAACGAAAAAACGAAAACGTTATTGACATTCTTTTTCAAATCTATCAGATGTAATTACTGTTCGCAATTATAAGACTTTTCCCCGACCGAAGGTACGTATCAAGAGTGAAGTCGAGCAATCCAGGGAAAGAAGTTGCGCCTTTCTCTACACCTCGGTGTTGTAGGGATTGAAAAGGGAACTTTCGGGTCACCCTCGACTACGGTCGGCAACTTTACTTATATATATATATATATATATATATCTTTTTCCCCTTCTGTCTCTATATTTCTTTTCTTTTTCTTCTCCATTATCTTTTTTTTTCTTTATAATGTATTAGTTTGTAACTTTGGAAGAATTATGGCCAGAAGTCAAATAGAAATAGATTAAAAACGAGTATAAATAAAATTATATATATATATATATAGAGAGAGAGAGAGAGACGGAGAGAGAGAATGTAAGAGAGAAAAACATTGAAAGACAAAGAAATTGAGAGAGAATAAAAAGAAATAGAGATGTTATCTGCCAACATATCATATCTGATAAATCTCAATGAATTTGATATTTATCTATTTACTGCCCAGTAACAAAATCTGATGAGGGAGGCAAGCTCTGTTTTTAATTTAGGTTATTTCCCTTGTCTATGCAAGGATTACGTGAGTGTTAGAATTCTCCGTAGTCTCCTCCAAGTTCAAGCGCCTTTGACTATTTTCTGACGATCGTCAAGAAAAAGGATGAGACGCAGGTATCCTCGTCTCCGATCAAACTAAGTTGTTTAAAAGTCTTCGACGACTTTCATCTACAAATATAAACCTTATGGTTGGTTGGTTGGTTGGTTTTATGGCATATCAAGCTTAATTGGTTATTTAACGCCAAATCTATGATACAAATAAACAGTTCTATTTCAAACAAATCGGTTTAGCATGAATACACAGTTTAACTCTCAAAAACATTTCCATTTCAAGCTATTCAGTTTAGTCTAACATAACTAATTCAGCTAAGTCAGTTTATTATGAGAACAGATTTTTTACGCACAGTTAGATGTCAAAACAGTTCTATATTAAACAAATCAGTTTAGTGTAAGCATAGTTTCAATGTCAAAAAACAGTTCCATTTCAAATAATTCAGTTTGGCATAAGCACGCAGTTTAAATGTTAGTACGGTTTAATTGTCGAAAAACATTTTTATTTCAACTTTTCTGTTTAGTCAAACAATTCAGTTTAGCATAAGTGCGCAGTTTAGTTCTATTTAACCTATAGATAGGACACTATCATGTGCTACCACTCCAGGTCAGAGTGGACCTGGGAGCGATGTCAATAAAGGGTACTATGTATTCCCCAAAGCTCCAGCATTACTCGAACCTCACCATTAGATTGTTTCGTGTCATATCAGGACCCTCGTTGGTGGCGGGGTCTTACCCTTATGTAGAGAAGCAGTCGGTGTATTCTACAGCCCCAGCCGACTGGGCAAGTAAACATTATGAGATAACACCAACGTTAAAGACTTTGCCATTTAGAGCTGGCTTTGAACGTGATCTGATATTTTCTTTCTTTGAAATATTTAAAACGACATTTCCAAAGTTCGCAATTACCTTGATTATTGTGCTTATTTTCAAGTCTTGTTTTTATAATTAAGGCTTCACAAATCTATAATAGTTTCTTGAAGCTATTTAATGTGCGAAATTGGATTATCATTTGCTCATTCATACCCGTGTTTCCAAGAAATACCTTTTTGTTTTAGGAATGTTTTTGGTCATGTGCATTCAGATAGCTGTTTGTTACTTTTGGTTCGATTTCTTTGTTAAATGGCATATCAAGCGCTGTGTGTTATGTAATGCCAGGCCATCTTTGTAAAAGAACGGTAAGAATACAATTTAACCCAAAATTTTGGAATAACGTGTCTTTGGTACGAGTCAACCTGGAATTGAATCACGGTTTCCGGGGCCATTGGTGAACTCTCGACCCATTGACCGATGGATAGATTGATAGATAGAACTGATTATATTCCATATCTGTCTTGATATTTAAACAGAATGCAATATTAGGGTATCTTTGGTCTATTGGGTAAAGTGTTTGCCAATGGTCAAGGAGACCTAGGTTCAATCCCAGGTCGCGTCATACCAAAGACTTTAAAAATGGTACTTCATAACTCCTTCCTTAACACTCAGCAATGCAAGGTACATATCGAGGTAAAGTGGAGCAATCCAGGGAAAGGAGTAGCGCCCTCCCCTACACCTCGGTGTAGTACCTATTGAAAAGGGAGCCTTCTGGTCGACCTTGACCACGGTTGCCAACTTTACTTTTACTGAATATATGCCATATTCATCATCAAGCTGCAGTTGGTTGATTCTCTTTTATGGGATGTACACCTTCCTAACTTACTTAATGTCAAATCCTGATTATATATATATATATATATATATATATATATATATATATATGTAATTTGTACAGGAATCGCTTGTAGGCATTACATTTAAGAGAAAGAGGTCATTAGTTTGAACACAGTCGAATGCTTTCACGTACAGCAAATGATTAAATATTTCTATTTTACCAATACATAGGCCCCTAAGAAGTATTACCTCTTAAAGTCAGAGAGGAGAAGAGAGTAATTATAAAGTAGAGGTACTCTACAATATTAAAAATCATTAAGACTAAAGTCTCATCATCATATTGTTTAGTGTCATATCCAGGACATTCATTGTGAAATTCTCACTCCTCTGCAGAGATTCATTCGGCGTCTTATACAGCCCCAGTAGTCTTAGTCAAACATCATTCTGCATGAATTGAACGAGAAAAATAAACAATTCGAAAATTTGATAGAAGGAAAATGGATTATATATATATATATATATATATATAAGTCTAGACAGCTGGGGCCGCAGAATACTCCGACTAAAATGAATTGTTTGACATTAACCGTTTTTACATTAAACAGTGCGTTTAACTCTG
This sequence comes from Sepioteuthis lessoniana, assembly GCA_963585895.1. Classification (NCBI taxonomy): domain Eukaryota; kingdom Metazoa; phylum Mollusca; class Cephalopoda; order Myopsida; family Loliginidae; genus Sepioteuthis; species Sepioteuthis lessoniana. Next base: position 46,067 of record CAUZXS010005250.1, on the reverse strand, counting down.
TACTAATAATAATATGAATTGTATGAAATAGAACTGTTTTGACATTTACGTATGTGTAAAAAAAAAAAACAATATTTATACTCAACTGAATTGCTTGAAACTTTTATCAAAGTGAGATTTCGCCGTTAAATGGCACGAAAAGGGTTAATATCATCCAATCAGATGAAAGAAAAACCTTTAAAAATCTCTCTATATATATATATTGAGAGAGAGTAAGAGAGAGAGGGAGAGGTTAAGAGAGGGAGGGATACATCATAATGCCAGCAATGTCAGGAGGGATACATCATAATGCCAGCAATTTCTGTTAGATTGGTTGGCTGGTTGTTTAGTTATGTTTAATGGCATATCAACTCCTGTGGCTTATTGAATGCCAAATCATGTTTATACATATATAGTAATATAGAAGTTTTGTTAACGAATCAGTGCTCATTTGTTTGCAAGCAGTTAAATGGTATATCGTAAACAGTTAAATGGTATCTCGCATGCAGTAAAATGGTATCTCGCATGCAGTAAAATGGTATCTCGCATGCAGTAAAATGGTATCTCGAGAGCAGTTTAATGGTATCTCGTATGAAGTTAAATTGCATCTTGCACGCTGTTAAATGGCAACTCGCAAGCAGTTAAATGGTATCTCATAAGCAGTTAAGTGGTATTTGCATGCAGTTAAATGGCATCTCACAAGCAGTTAAATGGTATCTCGCAAGCAGTTAAATGATATCTTGCAAGCAGTTAAATGGTATCTCGTGAGCAGTTAAATGGTATCTCTCATGGAGTCAAATGGTATCTCGCATGCAGTTAAATGGCATCTCGCAAGCAGTTAAATGGCATCTTGCATGCAGTTAAATGGTAGCTTGCAAGCAGTTAAATGGTATCTCACAAGCAGTTAAATGGTATCTCGCATGAAGTTGAATGATATCTTACATGCAGTTCAATCTACCAAGCACTAATTTGATTTACCCACATTTAAATGGTTTCTCGGACTGCTATGCAACTCCACTCAGTCAATTCAACATTAATCATTCGTTTTCTCACAGTCAAAGTGTATCCAGAAAAGCAAATAATTAAGTTTAGTTTCTTTTGTTTAATGGCATATCAACCTTCGTTGGGTTCTTTGATGCCGAAGTCATGCTTCTGTTAGAACAGCAGCAATGCTATTTATTCATAGGTGGGAGGATAAGTCGGTTCATGCCTTTACCAATGCTATTTATCCGAAAAGAAGACATAATAGCATAACTGGAGTTCGAACTCGCGTACTACGATTCTGCAGTCTAGTGCTTTAACCATTACACCACGAGGACACCCCTGCAAATGATTAAGTAGTCTTATTTGACCCATAGATGGGACCTTAAAAGGTACTACCCTTATGGAACAGGGGGGACCTGGGAGTAATGACAATGAAGGGGTAATCAACAATCCCCCACACTCTAAGAGTAGAACATTACCCTCATATGCAGTTTTGTGTCATATATCAGGACACTAGTCTGTGGAGATCATACTCCTTTGCCGAGGTGCTGTCGGCGTTTTCTACAGTCTCAGTCAACCAGGCTGTCTCTTTGATGAACTGCTTTTTAATAAATAGATTCAGATACATCACGTCTAGACGTATTCTTGTTTATGGAAATCGGTTAGCTCACATGAGGTTATCCAGTTGATAAAATAAATTGATAAGTTGATAAAATTAATATCAGCCCAAGAATACAAGAACGATTTCAAGGAACATTTCACAAAGATACGAATGATGTTGATCTAACAATAACATTACCAAGATTATTCAATGAGAACCAATATTGCTAAGGAAGCCAAGTTATTTTGTCTCGAAGTCAGCAAGCGAAGATTTAAAGTAAAAATAATCAATAAAAAGAGTAATCTCCCCTGGTATAGACATCTTCGGTAGGACTTGTTAATAATCTCTATACTGTTACTTGTGCAGCTACCTAATTACGCCTCAGGGGTTCCCGCGAGAGAAGGGATTGATAGATGTTAAACCTATTTTTCTCTACTGATACACCTATGTTTTTATTGAGTGTAGATTTACTTTTTTCTTGTCATTACTTCCATGTCCACTCTAACCCAGAATGGTAGTACCTCTTCATGTCACAATCAACCTGTTTGTGAATTATCAGTATTAGATGGGAATACGTCATCATTATCATGATCATCATCATCAATCCAGGCTGATAGCGCGAATTTTCCTGAGTTTGTCTCTCTCCCCATTCGTCCCTGTCTTCCATTGCTCTCAACAGGTCTTCCAAGTCACATCCACTGTCCGCACTGAGCTAATGTAAATACGTTTTTGTTGGTCTGCCAACACTGGTGTGTCCATGTGTAGGAGTCCATGGAATAACGTCACTTATGAGTTCTTCCTCGCTTCTCTAGCAGTCTCCTTCATGTCTCCCTGGTCTAACTTGGATGCTTTTAGAGATGAGATTAAATTGGCCGTACATCTATTGTTTAGTTTCTTCCTGGGTTTGTTCAAGATACCATGGAGCATTCTCTTATAGCTCCCATCTAGCCTTTTCGCTATGTGTTTTATCAGCGTCTACGGGGTGCATCCAGTAGCATCGACACAGCCACAGCTTGGATGAAAAACACTTTTATTTTATCGTAATGATCAGACTTTCATTTGATTGATAACCTATCAAGATCAGCCCGCGCCTTCGCAAAGCCCATATTGACATCACTTTCAGTCGATGAGACACTACTGCTGAGGTACGTGAACTTGTGTACTAATTTAGGATATTCGCCATTAAAAATGGAGATGTAAAATTATATATCTGTGTGAAAACAAAGCCCATATTGACATCACTTTCAGTCGATGAGACACTACTGCTGAGGTACGTGAACTTGTGTACTAATTTCAGATATTCACCATTAAAAATTGAGATATAAAATTATATATCTGTGTGAAAAAAAAGTATCATTACAAAGTAGAATAACTGTTGTACTTGAAGGACATTTGAAATCATATAACTGAGAGAAGAGTATCCGTATTAAGGGTATTTATCATTTTTTTTTTTATTAAGGTTATCATTAGTTACTTAAAACCATGCTAAAAGTGAATTGGGTAAATTGTCATCATTTTATATTCTCTCTTTAGAGTATGGGCTTTGTTTCAGGTTTTGTCTACTGGAATCAGTTGGGCACTGCCTGGGATGAGTGCAGCACCATGATAGAATTCGCTTTTCTAGAAATTTTTAAACCGCTTAATGTAATGCGTGACGTTAACGACGTTTAGTCTTCAATCTGAGAACAGATTCATATTCATGTTGATAAAAATCAAACACCAAGTCTATAATATAGTATTTGAATTTTTCACGTGATGGTGACGTTGTCATATTTACCCAACCCCTCCGCTCGGGCAGGATATGACACAAGGTCAATTTTTAAGCGGAGTTTAACAGGTTGGAATTCAGAGTTTTCCTTCTCCTAGACTAGGGGCCTCACCAAGGCTGAAGAACCTAGTCTGGCCTACTATTTACCCATAGCTGGAGGGAGAATAATTGGATTCATATCTTTCCCAAAGGTATTAGTGCTATGTGAAATGCAATCAGTCTCGTCCAGGATTTGAACTCGTGTCGCCGTGTCAACTTCCTACAACGATAACCATTACACCACGGGCACCTCGTGATGGTGACGTTATGCCTCAATTCTTCTTCACACAAGGTCTCAGAATGCTCACGGAGGTCTGACTAAATCAAATGCCTGGAGGTAGTGTTAATGAAAGACCCTTCGTCCGATAAGAATTAGAACTATGCCACACAAGCAGAAGAAAAAAAACAACATTTGTAGCTGAAAGAAAGAATTTCAAATTATTATTTAGTACGGGGATTACTTTGGCCGTTGAGGTTTTGATTTTATATTTTCGTTCAATGAGGATGATTTAAGACATACTACTCGGATGATTTTCCCGGGTTGTATAAAAGGTCTCGAAAACGCTCTCTCAGCCTCTTCCTCATCCATTCTAGCAGCAGGACAGACCAATATTTAACCCGAAGAGAACGTCATTCAACCTTGAGCCATTGTTTCTTTTGGAGACTAGTCCTTTGTCATCTATTCATTCCTTCTAGACAAACTGGACCTCGAAACTTCAGGTTAAATGCTTGATTCCTGCTCTAAATTCGCAACTGTTTTTCTTCTATTTGTACGACTCACAGTACAAGGGTCCTCTTTCTGGCTGTTATTAAAGCTGTTGAAACACATCAATATACTCGTCGACATTCCTGTATTTTCTTTTCTTCTTAATGTAACAGGGAAGACTACAATTTGCTTTTTTGCTAAATATTCTTCGACCACATGACCCCACCAACATCTGAGAGCCAAACTCTTCGAACTACAAATCCCCTTTATTTTATAACTAGCGTACAGTTGAGAGAAAAACCAATAAAATTCTATGCAATTCAAAAGATAAACTGAAGGCAAAGACAATTACAGTATTTAAGAATTTAAATAAGCAGACCACCGGAAAGGCTTACTGGAGAAACCTAGAAAATCTGGAGGACATTAACAAGGTCAATGGCATTTTTTAGATGAATGTGAGCTATAGTATTAGTTGTATAGCGGTTCGTACCATGTAACTTCTGGTCTCGCAGAAGTATAAAAGACGTCGTGTTTCTGAAGAACGCAGAAGCAAAGGTAGAAAGAGAACTGAGAAACAGTTCTGGAAGGACGTCGGACGTAACACCAACAGCACGAGACGTATGATATTAGTCCTACTGTATCACTTGAGTTAATAAATAATCAACTCTATTCCACTGCGTATCCATTCCTTACCACGATACAACAGTAACTCTATCTGATAAGGTCAGATATTGAAGATAAATTTCATTCTTGCGTAATTTAGTCGTCAACTTAGCCATCGCATTTGATAAAAAGACATTTCTATTGCATTGTTAATTTCATTTTTTGGATTATTTAGAAGACAATTTACGCCGTAATTAAAGTCAAACTTTAAAAATGATTTCCATGTTGAATCTTTTCTATACTCAGATATACAAGATGTAACATAGCCATTCGAAATATGTACAGATATGTGTGAAATGGACATAGAATGTTCATAACATACATACATAGAACATGGGAATCCCGAAACACGAAAAACACTTACGACTTCTCAATTCAGGTACGAACATTTTTATTACCTTTGAGCTTAAAGGTTTTTTGACATTTGGAGAGAGAGGCACAGTCTTTCTATGCTGGCTTTTTCATCTGTCCCCTCCCCACCAACACGTGTGGCACCCGCTACAAGGTCACTGCGAGCTAGCGAAAGTCACCTTTCTTCTTCGGACCGCAAGACTCAACTAACTGACTTTTTTCAAAATCCCCAAAATCCTCCGCGAGCGCTTCCGGTGCATGACGTCATTCACATCCACTCGTCAACCTTTCTATGGGATTTTTATTTGGACATCTGTGAACCACACATCCTCCCCCCACGCGCGTCAACACCTGTGCTCAAGTTTGCACCTAACTAACCCATGTGCTGAGCCGAAAGGTTATCAGCCTAACTAAACCCATAAAAATTTTGGGAAATTCATATATTTTATATATATATATATATGAATATATATATATATATATATATATATATATATATATATATATATATTGGGAAATTCATATATATGTATATATGAATTTTGGGAAATTCATATATAAAACGAAATCCCTCGGCCATTATATTACAAAGATACACCCGAGGAAGGCCAGAGAATACAGCGGCTGAAACGTAGTGTTTCAACTTATCACCATAAAAATGAGGACAAAAGTAGTTTATCTGTTTAGTTTGTTCTTTTTTATTTAAAATATGCAAAATAGACGCCGATGTATATATATATATATATATATATATATATATATATATATATATATATATGTTGGGGGTGGCAGCAAACGTTCATTTAACCATGGTTCATTAAATGGTAAAAAAAAAAAAAATTTCTGTATAATTTATTTAAGATCCTTTCAAATTTTCTGATAATAATCGCAAATCCTAGAAGCCCTACATATAAAAAAAACAAAACTAAAATTAATGAAATTAATTTTGAAAATAACGACAATATTTTGAAATGCTTTTAGTTTTTTCATTGTTCTTACATTTTTTTACCCTATTCCAGTAGAATTCTATTTCCGTTGATAGCAATCAATTTTTAAATAGCCCTCCCTTTTTAAATACTCTGTTTTATCCAACTCAGCGTTCTCATATTTCCGTTATGGTATAAACTTAAAAAAAACTTTCAAGACTCTTTACAGAAGCAAGCAACCCACGGTGATGGGTCCGAAAGCAACCCCTATGAAGGGTCCGAAAGCGCTCGGGACAATTTTGGAAAATTCATCAACCAATTCCAACCAGAAACTGAGACACTTATCAGAAAACTTGAAAGTTTCTTAAATAAATTATACAGACAAAATGTCTCTTTATTATTTAATGAAACACACACACACACACACACACACACACACACACACACACACACACACACACACACACATATTTATATATATATATATATATATATATATATATATATATATATATATATGCTATCTTAAGTTCATTTTAATACCTATTTTATAACTGTGGTGGTGTGAAAAAAAACAGATGATTATATATATATATATATATATATATATATAGAGAGAGAGAGAGAGAGACAGATAGATAGATAGTAACGGGCCCAAACTGGAACGATGCAGTTTAGATTCATATACAGGATACCAATTTTTCTCTGCCTCTCACCCCTTCACAGAGTATACAGTCTGTATTTGAGGCCTAGCCAACAAGGCAAACCAGCAGCACTCACAAATCGTCCATTGAACATTTACTTAGTTGAAAGTATCACATCAATAAAACCATTAATCTTTTTTACAAATCCCGATCAACTATAGCCATCATTATTTTTTTTTTCTTTTCTTGCGAGTTTTTTGTTGTGTTGAAACCTACAAAAGCCAGAATAATAAAAAAAATGAAGCTATTTCTAGTAAATAGACCTTGCTGTAACAGCAGTTTCAGCAATTTTCAAGATACTAAAATATTTCTCCTGAGAAACCATTCAATGTGTAGAAGGATCCTTCTGTTGTGATTAAATGAACAATTAGAGTAAGTCAATAAGGATATAATGGGTCTATACAAATAAGATATTCCGTCATAATTTTGGTATAAAACTAATAAAATGTAATGCACATTTTAGAAGAAAGGTGAGGTAATATTAAATGGTAGAGAAGATATTTCTGTGATTGAATAATCGTACTAGTTTGATACCAGCGGATATATTTGGTAATGGCTGTATAAAAGAAACTTACGCCAATAATGCACAAATTATTTGATACATCAGAAAATAATTGAATGATGGAAATATTTATAACGATTTTTTGCTAATACTCAATAAGTCCCGGGCCTGACATATAAATGGTGCCACTAATAAAAAAATTCCTACCATCACATGGTACGCGTTAAAATATGATCCTAACTGGATTATTAGTTTACAAATTAGAGTTATTAATGTGAAGCTGTGTTCGCCAATGGTCCGGGAGACCTAAGTTCAATCCCAGGTCACCTCATACCAAAGACTTTAAAAGTGGTACTTAATACCTCCTTGCTTAACATTTTGCAATATAAGGTACGTATCAAGGGTAAAGTGGAGAAATCTAGGGAAAGGAGTAACGTCCTTCCCTACACATCTGTGCTGTAGCTATTGAAAAAGGAGCCTTCAGGTCACCCTTGACTACGGTCACCAACTTTAGTTACTGTTGCAAATTTTCAAAACAATGGAAAAATCTGAATTACGTGAGTTGATGAAGCATTGCTTTCTGATGGGAAAAATACTGTTCTAACAAAGGAATGACTTAATAAATGTTATTCGGACTCTGTTCAACCACAAAAAAAAAAAACGTTTAAGAGGTGGTATACCGACTTTAAACGTGGTCGTACAGACACAAATGATGCTGAACGCTCAGGTTGCCCAAATTCGGCAGTTGTCCCGGAAAATACCAAAAGCTCAACAAACGTAAATTGATGTTGTGTGAGATAGTAGAGGAGTTGAAGATATCAGAAAGCATTTTACATGAGCATTTGTCAATGAGAAAGATGTGTTATAAGTGGGTGCAGCGTTTGCTCAGAGTCGATCAAAAACAACAACACGTTGACAATTTAGAGTGTTGTTTACAACTATTTCAACGCAAAAAAGAAGTTTATGCATATGGTGACAATGGATGAAACATGGATCCACCACTTCACTCCAGAGTCAAATTTCAAACAATTCAGTTTAGCATAAGTATAGTTTTTGTTTACAAACATTTAAATGTCAAAACAGTTCTATTTCAAACAAATCAGTTTAGCATAAGTTTACAGTTTAGTTCTGTTTGACCCATAGATAGGGTCCTATCAGGTGCTATCACTCCGAACCAGAGTGGCCTTGGGAGCGATGGAAATGAAGGGATATTCTGCATTAGTGGAATCTCACCATCAGATTGTTTAATGTCATGTCAGGACACTCGTTTGGTGGTGGGGGGTATTATCCCTCTGCAGAGAAGCAATTAGTGTGTTTCTACAGCCCTAGCCGATTGAGCAAACAACGACAAGATTGTAACAATCGTTTCTTCGATTTGAATATTTATAACAAATAATTGAATAAAACGGTCGATATTGGGGACAGATCACAAAGAAATCGACTATGATGGGATTGATATAGATAATGTACTAATACAAAAACAGATGAAAGAGAAGTTTAAAGTCAGTTAAAGAGAAACAATTACAGAGTGTGGAAAAGTGGATGAAAGTGATATTCTGATGAATTAAGAATCTACATTGGCTCAAGAGATAATGCAGAAAGCTGTATCTGATACCATTCAAATGATCCATATAAAGATGATTGCTTGGAGAAAAAAAGCAAAATACCCAAGACATTCATAGTATGGTGTTACATAACATCTAATAATATTGGTGAATTTGCAATTATTACTGCAAGAATGACTTTATAGGGTGTCTCAATATACATGGGACTCATGCAACTGCTAATAACACTACTGATAATAATATTGGGTGTCTCAATATATATGGGACCCATGTGACTGCTAATAACTTTACGATCAATAATATAGGGTGTCTTAATATACATGGGACTTATGCAACTGCTAATAACACTACTAATAATAATATAGGGTGTCTCAATAAATATGGGACCCATGTGACTGCTAATAACTCTACGATCAATAATATAGGGTGTCTTAATATACATGGGACTCATGCAACTGCTAATAACACTACTAATAATAATATAGGGTGTCTCAATATATATGGGACCCATGTGACTGCTAATAACTTTACGATCAATAATATAGTGTGTCTTAATATACATGGGACTCATGCAACTGCTAATAACTCTAATAATAATAATATAGGGTGTCTCAATAGGACCCACGCGACGGCTAATAATTCTAATACAAACAATATAGGGTGTCTCGATATATATGGGACCCACGCGACTGCTAATAAGTCTACTACTACTAGTAAGGTTATGTTAATTTTCCTAACAGATATGAAAATAATACACTATACCAACTATTAATCCACGATCACAGTAAACAGTATTTACGCTAAACTGAATTGTTTGAAATGGAACTGTTTTGACATTTTACTGCATGTAAACAAAACTATACTTATACCAAACTGAATCGTTAGAATAAGAACTATTTGAATAAACTAAATTACTTGAAATATAAAAGTGGCAAATACACCCAACCAAGCCGAAACACTTCTGCATAGTTTGGAACGAGCAGCAGCAAGCATAGGCCTCTATGTTAATGCACACAAAACGGAATATATGTGCTATAACCAAACGGGGGACATCTCCACTCTAGAAGGAACCCCTCTTAAACTAGTAGACAAATTCACGTACCTAGGAAGCAGCGTCGAATCAACCGAAAAGGACATCGAAACGAGGTTAACGAAAGCATGGACAGCTATCAATAGGCTATCGATTATATGGAAATCAGACCTAACCGATAAAATGAAACGCAGTTTCTTCCAGGCAGCGGTCACATCGATACTGCTATATGGATGCACTACATGGACGCTAACAAAACGGCTGGAGAAGAAACGAGATGGCAATTACACAAGAATGCTGCGTGCAATCCTGAACAAGTCCTGGCAGCAACACCCCACAAGACACCAACTGTACGGCCACCTGCCCCCTATCACGAAAACTATTCAAGTTAGACGAACCAGACATGCAGGACACTGCTGGAGAAGCAGAGATGAACTCATAAGAGATGTACTCTTATGGATCCCCACACATGGCCGCGCAAAAGCAGGACGACCAGCTCGAACGTACATTCAGCAGCTATGTGAGGATACAGGATGTTGTCCTGAAGACCTACCTAGGGCGATGAACGATAGGGAGGAGTGGCGAGAGAGGGTCAGGGATATCCGTGCTGCCAGCACGATATGATGAAGATGATGATGATAAAACTGAAGTGTTTGATATAAATAGAACTGTTTTGATATATAAACTACTTATTTATATTAAAGTGAATTGTTTTAAATAGAACTGTCAAACTAAAATAGAACTGTTAGACTAAAATAGGACTGTTTTGACATTTAAAATGCGTACTAATGCTAAACTGAACTGTTTGAAATAGAACTGTTTTTTAGAAATAAAACTAAACAGTGTACTTATGCTAAAGTGAATAGTTTGAAATAGGACTCTTTCGACACTTAACTGATTGTAAAAAGAAACTATTTTAATTCTAAACTGAATTATTTAAAATTTAATTCGGCGTTAAATGACCTGAAAAGTTTTGATAAGCCGTAAAAAAAAACAACAACTAATCAACCAATCGATCACAATGCCTTGGATAAGGGGGGAAAATATTTTGCGACACAACTTATTTGCAGACAAAATCATTCCGAACTTTCTCAAAATAGATTCAACCCATTAATATAGGGTGTCTCAATATACATGGGACCAATGTGACTGCTAATAATTCTACTATTAATAATAAGGCTGTGTTCTTTTTTGTTTCAGATTTGAAAATAATATACTATATGATAATGATTTATAACTAAGACAAGAAACTCAAAAAATGATTGCATGTCCTGGAAGCTGATATTTAACAAAACATTGATTTGATGTCTCATGCTGAAAGGACGCATTAATTTACAGGACGCCTTCCAAATAATCACTATTGCCCTTGTTTCAGTTATAAATCGTTATCATATAAATGGTTGCATCTAGTTTGAGACAAACATTTTGATGATTTTCTCGTTCTGATAATAGAAAATCGGTTTAGTGATGATGAAATAATTTTTTAGAACAATTATGCTTCACTGAACAAAGTGAGTTAAATCTTTTCCCCTGGGAAAAGAATATAAAATCAATGACATGGCCAACGTTGGAACAACTTTAATAAAGAATATTGCTTTTAAGTATCGAAACCCATGCCTGAAAAAAATAAGGCCGTCATAAAAGCCCTAAGGGTGGCAGAAAAATATTAATTCTGATTTCTTTTGTCAATAAATTCCATGATTTTTCTTCTCATATTAGGTTATTCCATAATATTTTTCATTGCATAGCTTGGAAAAAATATACCGATAATTTCAATAATTTTCTAAAGTTCTGTCAAAAACATAAACTCCTGTATTGATTTGTTTGTATTTCATTTCTTTTGCTGTACGTTTTCTATTTTCAAGGTATATTGATTTGAATTTTCTGTCCTAACATTTTGATATCCATTGTGGTCTACCATAATGTTTTCCTTTTTAAATCACCCGATTTCTTTTATATTGGCATCAGCTTTCAGAGACAGCTGATTGGGAATAACCAAAGAATTCCACCTACTTCAATTGGGATTTGCCTCCTTAAAAGTGTTTTACAAGTATTTCGATTGACTAGTCTTTTGATTTGGTTGGGTAAGGTTTAATGGCATATCAACCATTGTAGGTTATTTAATACCAAATTCTTTTTATACGTATATATTAAATATAGAGGATCTTGTTTGCTTGGGTTTTATTGCAGCTCAAACATTGTAGGTTATTTATAGAATTTGGTTTGGTTGGTTTGGGTTTTATGGCATATCAACCATTGTTGGTTATTTAATACCAAATCCTGTTTATACGTATGCATCAAATATAGAGGATCTCGTTTTTTTAGGTTTTATTGCAGATCAAACATTGTAGCTTATTTATAGAATTTAGTTTGGTTGGGTTGGGTTTTATGGCATATCAACCATTGTAGGTTATTTGATACCAAATTCTGTGTAATCATATATATTAAATATAGGGGATCTCGTTTGCATGGGTTTTATTGCCGTTCAACCATCGCAGGTTATTTATAGAATTTGGTTCGGTTGGGTTTTATGGCATATCAACCATTGTAGGTTATTTAATACCAAATTATTTATATATATATATATATATATATATATATATATATATATATATATATATATATATATATTTATATATTAAATATAGAAGATCTCGTTTGCATGGGTTTTATTGCAGTTCAACCATCGCAGGTTATTGATAGAATTTGGTTCGGTTGGGTTTTATGGCATATCAACCATTGTAGGTTATTTAATCCCAAATTCTGTGTATACATATATATTAAATATAGAGGATCTCGTTTGCATGGGTTTTATTGTAAATCAAACATTGTAGGATATTTATAGAATTTTGTTTGGTTGGGTTGAGTTTTATGGCATATCAACCATTGTAGGGTATTTAATACCAAATTCTTTTTATACGTATATATTAAATATAGAGGATCTTGTTTGCTTGGGTTTTATTGCAGCTCAAACATTGTAGGTTATCTATAGAATTTGGTTGGGTTGGGTTGGGCTTTATGTCATATCAACCACTGTAGGTTATTTACTGTTAAATTCTTTTTTATACATTACATGTTTGATTTGGTTAAGTTGGGATTTATGACACATCAAACCTTGTAGTTCATTTAATGCCAAAATATTCTTTATACATACTTAGTAAATATATCTTATTTGTTTGATTGGGTTTATGGCATATAAACCATTGCAGGTTATTTAATGCCAATTCCTCTTTATTCATATATTCTAAATATATATGATTTATAAACACGTTTAATTGATGATATTTTTAAACGAACCTGAGCTCATTTTATTTGGTTTCTTTGTTTTTAATGGCATATAAACCTTTGTAGGTTATTTAATGCCAAATCTATTCCCCTAGAAGAACTGTAGTGGTACTATTTAACCCATAGCTTGGAGGATAAGGTGGTTCATACCTTTCCCAAGGGTATTTGCCCGAAAGTGAACGTAATAGCGCGACTGGAGTACGAACTCGCATACTACGATTTCGCAGTCCATCGCTTTAACCATTACACCATGAGGACACCCCTCTGAGCTCATTTGTTTGCATACAAGAAAATGGTTTCAAGTATTTCTTCCAAACACAAATAACTGTTATTTAGTGTAAATTATTTATTTGTAAAAATTTAAATAGTTTCAAGTATTGCTATATAATACTAACAATTTAACATCAGTCATTTTTCATATATTCAAATGGATATTCATACATGATTTCTAAGTCGATAATTTTTCTGTGATTTCATTTTTAAGTGTGTTACAGCTAATTTTGTTATATAATTGCAGAATGATTTTTTTTATATCATCATTTTTCATTGGTTATATCTTATCTTTCGGTTTAGTTAGGCTCAGAACTATTCGGCTTAGTGCACGTGCAGGTACGCACATTGAGCGGATGTGTTCACGCTCGTGCGCGCTGGATGTGATAATCATAGATGTCATAATAAAAACCACAAATAGGAAAATGGGACTGGAGTGCGAATGACGTCATGCCCGGAAGCGATGGGCTTGGATTCTTGTTGATTTTGAAAAACAGCAGTTAGTTGAGATTCAAAGCTAGGGGAGGCCAGTTGAGATTTAAAGCTGGACGAGGCCAGTTCAGTTGTGTTCTACGGGATGCGCATGCGTTTGTTGGGTCAGATGGAACGGTCGGCATAGTAAAAATTGTGCCTCTCTCTCTCCTCGTGTCGAAAGACTAAACTCAAGAAGTCAATAAACGTTTCGTACCTGAACTAAAGAAAGTCGTCAGTGATTTGGGATTCCTATGCCTGTGAACGTTTCACGTATCCGTATATTTTATATTTTATATATTCGTATTATTTGTATTTGGCTATGTTACATTCACGGGGATTGGTATTTAATATTAATTATTCTATTCAACACGATTCATTCGTTTACCCTCAGTCAAACGGTTGCCCAGTCGACACTTCTGTAGAGGGTAAGACCCCTTCCAATGAGTGTCCTGTATATGACACAAAAGAGTCTGATGGTGAGGTTCCAGTGATTCTGGAGCTTTGGGGAATGCAGAGCACCCCTTTATTGCCATCGCTCCCATGTCCACTCTGGCCTGGAATGGTAGCACCTGACAGTATCCTAACGATGGATTAAATAGAACTAACTGCGTACTTATGCTAAACTGAATTATTTGAATTAGAACTGTTAGACTAAACTGAATAGCTTGAAATAGAAATGTTTTTGATAATTAAACTGTACTTACATTTAAATGGTGTGCTTATGCTAAACTGAGTTGTTTGAAATGGTACTGTTTTTGACATGGAAAGTGTACTTACACTAAACTGAATTGTTTATTATAGGAATTGTTTTGACATTTAACAGAGTGTAAACAGAATCTATACTTAAACTAAACTAAATTAGCTGGATGAGAACTGTTTGAATAAACTGGATAGATTGAAATAGAAATGTTTTTCACAATTAAACTGTTTACTCAAGGTCAACTGAATTGTTTGAAATAGAACTGTTTATTTGTATAAAAAAGATTTGGCGTTAAATAACCGACAAAGGTTGATATGCCATGAAACCCAACCAACCAACTCAGTCAAATGGATCTAAGTATTGCTGCGTAAACTCAATAATTTAGTTTAGGCATACTGTTCAAGAGTTTCAAGTATTATTATTTAACACTAATAATTATATTCAATGTAACTCATTCGTTTGAATACTAGAGGGTGTCCTCGCGGTGTAATGGTTAAAGCGATGGACTGCGAAATCGTAGTACGCGAGTTCGTACTCCAGTCTCGCTATTACGTTCACTTTCGGGCAAATACCCGTGGGAAAGGTATGAATCCCCTTATCCTCCCAGCTATGGGTTAAATAGTACAACGACTGTTCTACTCGGTGAATGACTTTGGCATTAAATAACCTACAAAGGTTGATATGCCATTAAAACAAAGAAACTAAACCAAACCATCGTTTACATACTGTTAAATGGTTCCTGATATTACAGTGCACCAGTAGCAATAAAATAAAACAGTCAATTATTTACAAGAACTTTAATGTTCAAACGATTCTATTTCAAAGAATTGAATTTTTCATAAGCGATTTCTTTGGTTCGTTTTCTTGTTTAATAGCATATCAACTTCCTTGGATTATTAAATGCCAAATCCATCCTTTAAGAAGAACAATAGTGGTATTATTTAGCCTATAGTTGAAAGAATAAGGGTGTTCATACCTTTCCCAAGCGTATTTATCCTAAAGTGAACGTAATAGCGCGGCTCACTACGATTCCACAGTCCAACTCTTTAACCATTACACCGCGAGGACTCTTTGATCAATGTTTAAATGTCAAACAGTTCTATTTGACCTAAAGAGGGGACCCTATCAGATGCTATCATTCTGGGTCAGACGTGACATGAGAGCAATGGCAATGAAAGGTTACTCTGCATTCCCCAAGGGTCCAGGAAGTAAACCTCATCATTAGATTATTTTGAGCCATATCCAGGACACACGTTGGGGTGGGGTCGTAACCATCAAAAGAGATGCTAAAGTTCGTTTGTTACCGCCGCTTCGTACCTGTTTATTAGATGTGCCCAACCACGAGTTTAGTCCTGTAAGAAATATCTTTTAACTAAAGCTGAATTGTATACCATAGCTTCTAGAGGTAATTTGGGAACGCAAAATACAAGTCCAATTCATAATTTTATCATCACATTTTGGTCCATTTCATATTTTCTGATCATTTGGTTTGGTTTGGTTTTATGGCACATCAACCATTGTAGGTTATTTAATGCCAAATCCTCTTTATACATATATATTAAATGAAGAGTAAATAAAGGATTGTAATCCGACAATATGTAGAAAAACTGATAACAACGATCCAAGTAGAAGGAATGATTTATTAACGGGTCGACGCAATAGCGTTTCGGTTCTACAGAACCATCATCAGGACCATGAGGGATGATATTAATAATTTTAAGTTAACGATGGATGATTAGAAATGTGAAATACAAAAACCTACGGGAAAATATGTATAGTAAGAAAAAGTTGGCCGTTTAACTGGCAAATCAGCGTTTGATGTTTAAATTACGTCATTTGACTTATTAGGAATATTGTATAGAATTATGTACGTTGTTTAACGGGAAAGATTACGAGACAGAAGGAAAAAAAGAAAGAAAGAACAGAAGAAGAATAAAAAGCATGGAAATTATGGGAAGAAGAAAAATATATATATTAAATATATATATATATATATATATATATATATATATATATATATTAAATATATAGGATTTGGTTTGGTTTGGTTTTATGGCATATCAACCATTGTAGGTTATTAATGCCAAATCCATTTTATATATACAAATAGTTTCATTTCAAACAATTTGATTTAACATGAGTACAATTTCAATGTCGACAAACAGTTCTATTTCAAAAAATCCCGTTTAGCATACCAAAACAGTTCCATTTCAAACAATTCCGTTTAGCATAAGTACGCAGCTTAAATGTCAAAACAATCTCATTTCAAACAATTCAATTTAGCATAATTATATAGTTTAATTGTCAAAATCATTTCTATTTCAAGCAATTTTGTTTTGTCAAACAGTCTTAGTTCAAACAATTCAGTTTAGCGTAAGTACTCAGTTTAAATGTCAAAACAGTCCTATTTTAAGCAACTCAGTTTTCCATAAGTACGCAGCTTAAGTCTATGTGACCCACAGATAGGACCCTATCACGTGCTACCACTCCGGGCCAGAGTAGAACTGGGAGCGATAACAATTAATGGGTACTCTGCATTTTCCAAATCTCCTGCATTCCTGGAACCTCACCATCAGATTGAGGAGTGCTATATCCAGGACAGTCGCTTGTGAAGTGCTTACCCATCTCCAGGGGTGCAGTCAGTATATTCTACAGACCCAGTCAACAGGGCAACTGATGCTTTGGAAACTTACTCTAATTTAAGAAAAATAATTTAATCTAGTGTTTTTTTAAGGCAGCGGTTTTCAGATTGTGGTCAACCGACCGCATGAGCTCAGCACCTTCAACAGCAGGGGCCAACAGATGCTACATATGTGTTTTGAGCATTTGAATTATGCGACAGAATAGCGAGAGAAACAAAAATTATGCGAGTATCCACGAGGAATACTCTGAAATAGAAAGAAGTATTGGTTCCAAAATGTTGAAAATCAAAGGTTAAAGAAAGATTTTAAGAAGCTTGGTTGTTGGCCTATACATAGAAAAAATTGGGTCTTATCTGCTGATAGTTTAAATTTGAACGGAACAACGATAAAAAAACCCATCTGCCCTATTTAGTAGAATATGCTAAAAGGAAATAGACTGTGCATATATATATATATATATATATATATATATATATATATATATATGACGAAAATACTTAGTGTTTCCATTATAAATTTAATTCAGGTTGTTGTGAACATCTTCAGATGGGTTTTAATAATTGAAATCTTTGTTGAACAGACTTCACTACCTCTTTTCCAGTGGGAAGAGACGAAAATAACACTTTATTTATTTGATCATGAAATCTCTTTATATTATAATGTTTAAGTTTTCCTCTTTTATCTTATTGTAAAGAATGTGTTATCTATAGATTAAATGGATAGATATTAAAAGAAACGGTGAATATGGAAGGATATTCCTAGTACGTTGAGGTTTAGTTTAAATATAAAAATCCAAAAATTCTTATAATTAATCTAAACATAGCTATTGGTTTCTAATTTTCTGTGGTATTAATGTTTGTATTAAATATTTAATAATAATGTCTATGTATTTTTGATAATTAATATTATTAGTTTAAATCAATGTCTCTTTTGGAATTTGCAGGTGGTTGGGTCTGTGGTTGTGTATGTGAATTGGTGCATATGTGTGGGTGTGATTGAGTGATGATTACGATAAGGGAAATTTGCTGATTTTTTTCTTTTGCAGTGTTGACAATGAACACGAACGCACATGGACATACAGATGGAAACACACACACACACACACACACATATATATATATATATATATATATATATATATAAGCATGTTTAAACGGATATATGGATATCTCTACATACGCATATAAGAATTTGTGTGTGGGTGTGTGTGTGTGTGTGTCTGCAGTCCTTCTGTTTGCTTATGTATTTGTGTGCGTGTGCGTGTATGTGTGTGTGTCTGTGTGTCTGTGAGAGAGAGAGAGAGAGAGAGAGAGAGTGTGTGAGAGAGATACATAGAGAGAGAGAGAATAAGTCATACCTGATAAATGCAACTAGATTTTGTTGGATATTCACTCACACACACACACACACACACACACACACACACACACACACACACACACACATATATATATATATATATATATATATAAAGTGTATATATATATGTGTGTGTGTGTGTGTGTGTGTTCTTTTTTCTCTCCCTTTCTCTCACCTATTCATATATATGTGTGTGTGTGTGTGTGTGCGCATCTATATATAAACATACGTGGATACATATATGTACACAAACATATTTTTCTATTTAAACATATATATATATATAACTAGGAAGCAACGTCGCATCAAGCGAAAAAGACATCGAGACGAGGTTAACGAAAGTATGGACAGCTATCAATAGGCTATCGATTATATAGAAATCAGACCTAACCGATAAAATGAAACGCAGTTTATTCCAGGCAGCAGTCGCATCGATACTGCTATATGGATGCACTACATGGACTCTAACAAAACGGCTGGAGAAGAAGCTAGACGGCAATTACACAAGAATGCTGCGAGCAATCTTGAACAAGTCCTGGCGGCAACACCCCACAAGACACCAACTCTACGGCCACTTGCCTCCTATCACGAAAAATATTCAAGTTAGACGAACCAGACATGCAGGACACTGCTGGAGAAGCAGGGACGAACACATAAGTGATGTACTCTTGTGGACCCCCACACATGGCCGTGCAAAAGCAGGACAACCAGCACGAACATACATTCAGCAACTATGTGAGGATACGGGATTTTGTCCGGAAGACCTGCCTGAGGCGATGAACGAAAGGGAAAAGTGGCGAGAGAGGGTCAGGGATATCCGTGATACCAGCACGACTTGATGATGATGATGATGATGATATAAAAGGATCATTAAATATTTTTCCAGACTTTTTTCGTATGGGCACTTTTATTGATAGTACACATATGAAACTCTTGTCTCTTTCGAGGTAATCTCCTCCGGCGGCATTGCACTTGTTCTACTGTTCCAACAGTTTCTGGAAGGTCCTATGGAAGTCCTCTTGTGTCAGCGTGTTAATGACTTTTGTCCCAGCCTCTTTCATCGCTTCAATTGTCTCATAACGACAGCCTCTGAGCTTAGGGAATAACCAAAAGTCACAGGGAACAAGGTCTGGACTATAGGGAGGATGGGGAACCGACTTGATACCCATCTTGGTCAAAGAGTCTGTGACAACGATTCATGCAAGATGGTCGAAAAGCAGTCTGAACTATTCCATACGTTTCTCTGACAACAGAATTTTATTGCATATCGTTCTTCTAAAGTGTCCTCACGTCCTAATTGCATTTTTGAAATTCACCAGCTGTGGCAATCAGGCTTTAGTAGGGTGTATTCCAATTCGTGTCGGAGCATTTCATTTAACCTTAAATCATAAAAATTGGTAATTCATCTCATCAGATGTATAGCAATAACATACTGAATTTTCAAGAGTCTACGACAATTTTAAATGCCCGTAGAAAAAATATCTGAAAACTTATAGAAAGCACCACGTATATATATATATATATATATATATATAGGTCTATCAATCGATCTATGAATCTATACCTGAAAACAGATATATGAAAGATAAGGCAGTGACTTTTAAATATCAAGAAATTTCTATTCTTTTTTTATAAGTAAAATAGCATTTATGCTTGATTTTAACTTCTGTTTTGACATAAATATAAGACTAATGAACAGAAACATAGAAATTTAAGGAATTTTTTTTTAATACTTTGTAAATGCGCTTTTCGCTTTGATAACCTCAACAATTAAGCTAGGCATACAATCAAATATTTTCTGAAGTTGAAGCGAAGGTATTGTTCCACTTTGTCTAAGATTGCATTTTTGAGACCAGAAACTGCTGCATACTGTCGACCTCCTTCATAAACTTTTGCAGCAATTCATCCCCACAAATGTTCTATTGGTTAGATGTCTGTAGAGCATGCCAGGTGGTCAAGAAGTCTTATTTTTTGTTCAAGCAAGTACTTTGTTATTGAAGTATTGTGAATAGTAGGATTATCTTGCTGAAAAATCCATTCTCCTCCACATAGACGACGCCCTTATATATATGTATAGATGTATATAATCATAAGTGTATCTGTGTGTCTACACATATATATATTTACACTCTTATATGTATATATATATATATATATATATATATATATATATATATATATATATATATGCGAGAGATAAATCATTTAGCATTTTCACATAATATGTCGCTTTTTGTCGATCACTGACTACTTGTAGTTTAAGTTTTCCTGAAGAAAACACCCCCGGATTATAGGAGATCCCCCTCTACTACGTTTAATTGTGTAATTATCTGCTGGAAAATTTTTTTCGTGCCAGTACTTAGTCCGAGAAAACAACTTTTCACCATACTTTAGCACTCATAGTTTGATATTGACGAGCATGTTCCCGTCATTTCTGTTTATGCTTTATAGTTAACCTAGGACAATGAATTATTTTCTTATACCGAATTTTCTCATTGTTTAAATGACTTCTAATTGTTCTAGTACAGCAAAAGAGCAGACACTAAAGATTTCAATGTTTTTGTTGTTGATGAACTTTTCTTTTTTACTTTGCGAATAATTCTCTTGATTTCTGGTGATAATTTTTCTGGCTTGCCAGTCGGTTTTCTTGTACCTTATTTATTTAGAATTTTCAAGTAATTACAGTTAACGTTTTTACTGCGACCAAAAGCCTTTGAAATTTCTGATATTTTTCCACTCTTTTCAGGGCTTTAATTTCGCCTTTCTCAAATTCTGGTAATTTAGTACCTTTCCCATTACCTTATCAGCTTTTTAAGTAGTTTTAATAACTTTTATATTACGCAAACTATTTAAAATACAGACAGTAAAGGTATGAACAGCTGTCGATAGGCTATCGCTCATATGGAAGTCAGAACTGGCCAATAAAAAGAAACGCAGTTTCTTCTAAGCTGTGGTCGTGTTGATACTGCTATGTGGATGCACTACATGGACGCTAACTAAACGTATTGACTAAAAGTTTGACGGCAACTCCACAAGAATGCTGTGAGCAATATTGAACAAGTCCTGGAGGCAGCACCCAACAAAGCAGCAGATTACGAAGTAGGGACAAACTCATAAGTGACGTACTCCTATGGACCCCTTCACATGGAAAAGCAAAGGCAGGAAAACCAGCTCGAACCTACATACTGCAGTTCTGTGCCGGTACGGAATGTAGCTCTTAAGACCTGTCGGAAGCAATGGACGACAGAGAAGGGTGGTGAGAAAGAGTTAGGGATATCCGTGCAGATGTTGCGACATGAAGATGATGATATATTTTAGATTTTTCGATTAAATTAAGTCCATTCTTCTTTAGTTTTTATAGGTGGCCTTATATTTTTGTCAAAAACAAACTTTAAAATCTAGCATAAAAGCTAATATACATAAATAATTGAACTGAACTTTCTTCTTTTTTATATTTAGATGTCTTTTAACCTTATTTTTCATATATCTTTTCCTTCATTTTTTAGGGTGGTCTTATATTTTTGTGCTGATGTATATATCTGAATATAAGTATATCTGTGTTTATTAGAGAGAGAGAGAGAGAGTGTGTGAGTGTGTGTGTGTGTGTGTGTTTCTATATGTGTGTGTGTGTGTCTGTGTGTGTATCTACCTATATATTATGTCTTTTGTATATGTGGGTGTATTTAAATATATATATGCCTGTATACATGTATATAATCATAAGTGTATCTGTGTGTCTACACATATATATATTTACACTCTTATATATATATGTATATATATATATATATATATATATGCTTTTAAGTATATATCTTATGTAAGCATATGTTATTCACACACTTACTCATACACACACACACACACGAACACTAGCCCCCACTCACACACACACATAAATACACACACACACACACACATATATACATATATATATATGTGTGTGTGTGTGTGTGTGGATGGGGTGTCTGCATATATATTTACTTACATAAGTTCGCATAGAAGTGTGTATTTAGATACATGTATCTGAATATATGTATATATATATATATATATATATATATATATATATATATATATATATATATATATATATATATATATAAAATTAACTTAAATCGCGAGTCGAAAATCTTCTACTAAAGTTTCACATTATCGGATCATCAGGAAGCCTAACTTCGACTTATTCTAAAGGAGAAATCGCCGTATATATATATATATATATATATATATATATATATATATATATATATATATATACCTTATTATGAATCAATGTTTTTATAAATGCATATTTTTACACGCTTGTGTATGTTTGTGTGCGTGCGTGTGTTTGTGTGTGCGCGTGTGTGTGTGTGTGACTCGTAAAATTTCACAAAAGCGAGACTTGTGCAATATGTTGGCCCTTTTCTAACATCGGCTTTGGTAATGCTTGCTTCATTTCCAGTGAGAAGAATAATTATTGAAAATGTATTTGTCACGTCAGTACAAGAGTAAATTGAAAATTGAAAAAAAAAAAAAGAAAAGAAAAAAAGAAAGACGAGAAAGAAATAAAAAAGAGGAAAAGGCGATTCTTCGCAAGCATTTTTCTTCGGGGCTGTTAGATATAGATTGCATTATCGATTGGAAGACTATAAAACTCACAGTCCATGATCAGTTTTCCTGCGTTTCCTTAAATAGGAACAAATGGCACTCTCATTTGTCACATTTTACTACCAAGTTAAATGAAATACATTTTAGGATATATCCATGACAACATTGTTAGACAGACACGCGCATGCCCAAATACAGTCACAGATTCAAAAAGAGGACACACTGGTTCCTGTGTCTATACAAAGTAAAGGTGTGTGTTTCTATATATATATATATACGTCTTTCCAGCTGAGATATTTTTCGGTGAAAATGTGCAGAGTTAATTTTTTATCGAATTCAATTAAAAAATATTATTGTGAATACACATACTCACTCCCTTTCACCCAACCACACACACCCACACACACACACACACACACACACACATATATATATATATATATATATGCAAGGTTTATTAAATAGGTTTCCAGACTTTTTTCGTATGGGCATTTTTATTGATAGTACATACATGAAACTCTAGTCACCTTCGAAGTAATCTCCTCCAGCTGCAATGCACTTGTTGTACCGCTCCAACAACTTCTTGAAGGCTTCATGGCAGTCCTCTTGTGTGAGCGTGTCAGTGACCTTCCATGCAGCCTCTTTCATCTCCTCAATTGTCTCATAACAACAGCCTGTGAGCTTAGGGAATAAGCAAAAGTCACAGGGAATAAGGTCTGGACTATAGTGAGGGTGAAGAACTGTCTTGATGCCAATCTTGTCTGTGACAAGGATGGAGTTGTGGACTGGCGCATTGTTCTGGTGAAAATGCCACTAACCTGATTTGAAGATATAAATATCTATATATATATATGGACATATGTATATATCATTATCTATCAATCGAATTCTCTCTCTCTCTATATATATATGATACTATGTCTAACGTGAAGTTTGGCGGGTTCCGATCCCAAGTTAACTGTCCTAAGTGTCTAGCCACTCTGAAGAGTTGTAATACAACGAAACAGTTTGTCTGTGGATGACAATATATATATATATATATATATATATATATATATATATATATAAGAAAAAACAAAAAACGGTCGCATTAGGATTATAAATTTATTTCCATCCAGTTATTCGTTTTGATATAAATCAAAAACACTAAAAAAAACTAACAGGACTTCGTCAGATCTTATCGATAAAATAATTCAGAATAGATACATGAAAGAAGGGTGGGATAGGATAGAAGAGGGGTGAAGAGTTTTCTCCTCATTTAGCCCACTTTTTTTAATTTATTGCCAGTTGGAATTATTGTAAATTAATATTTTTATCTTTATTTTTTAAATTCTAAATACATTTCAACTTAAAACTCCAGATTTAATACTAATTTAGATAAATACAACTTTCTTTAATACCTTGACGTAAGGATACAGTAATACTTATATTAAATTAAATTCAAAATTTAAAATAAAAATTTTTAATTTCAAATTTTATTTTCGTGCCTATTAATTCAGTTACCCTTCCATTGAAGAGTACGCACACATCACATGGTTTCTTCTCATTTAAAAAAAAAAAAAAAAATTTTTCATTTACCATAAATCTCAATTTAATCCAGTGTTTTTTTTTATTTAAGCATTATTTATGATGATTTGTCTACAGTTTAAATTTATTCCGATGTCTCCATCTAGCTATTAATTTACATCTCTGATTTAAATATTTTTCAGGGTCTCGATATATCATTATTTGTATTTTTTCCTATTGGCATAGATTACATCTACTATCAAAACATTTTGGAGTATTTGACTTTTTCAATATTGAATCTCAGGGGTTAAACCTTTATTTTTCAAACTCCAAAAATGCTTAGATAGGGCTGTTTGAAAATTTATGATTCGCGTATCTAATTTTCCATTTCGTGGAGGATATTCCGATATAAGTTTTTTTTTTATCCTTAATATTCTCTTTTGGGTAAATAATTCCATGGTATACTACATTATTTAAGATACATAAACCATAGGACAATTATTTCTAGTTTTACAATTACATTCGTTTTGTTTACTATTATTATTATTATTATTTGTTCGTTCCTGAAATTCCTTAATTATCTCTTTATTATGGTTATTGATTATTTGAAAAATATTTTTCGTGCAGGAGTAACTCATTTTTAACGTTTTTCTATTAAATATCTTATGTAGTATATTATCATGTTTAAAGTGCTTTTATCTATCATTTTAAAAAATATTTACCTACATTTATAATAGCTGGTCTACAAAAAGGGGGGATAAACCATATAATTTTTCTTTTTCTATTTTTATGATCATACTTCTTATTTTTTTCTTTATTAATATCATTAGATATATTTTCTTCTTGATATGTAAACTCATCCCTAAAACCGCTATTTTTAAGGGCATCCATATATATCTTACTACTCTCTTGGAATATTTTCGCGTTTGCTGATAAATTTCTTATTCTCAAATTTACTGCTTTTTGAGACCTGTCTTAGGGGGATTCGAGTTAACATTAATATATGAAGGGTACTGATCAGTTTTTATCAATGATTTATAAGTGATATTCGAAAGGTCTAGGGTCACATCCAGGAAATTAATTATCTCATCATTTGATGAGACTTCTATTTTGAATCCTAAAAACTTAAAAGCCCTTATTATCTTCTTTTGTATGCTTGGGCTATTTGGGCCATTACTATTTGGGATATATACTAGCCCATCAAAACGTATAAACCTATCTATTCCGGGCTAATAATCCTACTAAGTATATCTAATATATATATAAACCCACAAGGTCATCTATTTGTGAGGAATCATACCTCCCATAGAGACATCAAAATTATAAGAACCACTTTTTACCCACGTGGATCCATTATTTTTTAGAACTGTTTTCCTAGAAGCGAGAATTATCTCATATTGCTCTTTAGTTATATCAACATATTTTCCGGCGTGGTTAATACTATCTATCAGTGTATTTTTTGTTATAGAAGGATAAAAGTCAATAATATCGAATTGCATAAAAGTAGCTTTGCTCTTATTTTGAATTTTCCTAAACTATTCAATGGTGTTATACGAATTTCTCCAAAGATTACTATGGTTGACCTTCTTCACATTTGTTACAATATTTTGAATAATATTTTTTGATACCTTACCTAACTCTGTTTTTGAGGGATTAATCAGTATAGATTGCAATTTATTCTCAAAATTAGGTTTATGGTCCTTAAATAGAATGTAAGCATCTTTCTTTTTTAATTTCCCTAACCTATCTTCAATATGTAATTTACAAGCAAAACTACAA
Organism: Sepioteuthis lessoniana; assembly: GCA_963585895.1. Taxonomy (NCBI): domain Eukaryota; kingdom Metazoa; phylum Mollusca; class Cephalopoda; order Myopsida; family Loliginidae; genus Sepioteuthis; species Sepioteuthis lessoniana. Next base: position 19,641 of record CAUZXS010005250.1, on the reverse strand, counting down.
GTATCCTTATTTATTTGGTCAATAGTGTTATTATAGTCTATTTTATAATTATCAGTAATTTTGTTCTTTAGAATTTCTTGGTATTTTGAGGATTTCATTTTATACATGTTATTAGATTTATCCGCCCTCACCCATATACAATCAGAACTTTTTATTTCTTTTATATCTTTAAATTTAAGAGAGAACATAATAATTTTCAAATGAAATTAATTATTTGAAAATTATTATGTTCTCTCTTAAATTTAACCTTTCTAATTAGTTTAAATAAGTCAGGGACAGAGGGATATATATATATATATATATATATATATATATATATATATATATATATATATATATATATATCTGTCCGAGTCGGCTGGGGCAGCAGAATTTACCGATAGCATCTCTGCAGAGGGATACGACTCTCCCAACGAGGGTATAAGACATGAAGCTTGGGAAAGGTATGAATCCAATTATTCTCCCTCCAGCTATGGGTAAATAGTAGGACAGACTAGGTTCTTCAGCCTTGGTTAGGCAACCAGTCTAGGAGAAGGAAAACTCTGAATTCAAACCTGTTAAACTCCGCTTAAAAATTGACCTTGTGTCATATGCTGCCCGAGCGGAGGGGTTGGTAAATAGGATAAGACATGAAGCAAGAAAAATCTGATGGTGAGGTTGCAGCTATGCGGGAACTTTGGTGAATGTAAGGTACCCATTCACCCCCTTGTTCCCAGGTCTACTCTAGCCCAGAGTGGTAGCACCTGATACGGCCCTATATACGGGTCAAATAGAACTAAACTGAGTACATATGCTAAACTGAATTATTTGAATTAGCATTGTTTGACTAAACTGAATAGCTTGAAATAGAAATGTTTCTGATAATTAAACTGTGTACTTTTGCTAAATTGAATTGTTTGAAACAAAACTATCATTATATGTATACAAATGGATTTGGCATTAAATAACCTACAATGGTTGATATGCAACCAAACCACACTAAAATCTCTTTCGGTCTATATTTATCTTTCTATAGATCTCTTTCTCTATCTAAATATTTATGCAAATATATACAAATATATGTATATGCATGCATATAAGCTTACATATATATCAGGCCTGTGCAGATACTGAGTGTAGTTAAGATTTTTCGCCAGAAAAGATGGAAGAGAGAGACGAAGTAGAAGAAAATTTCAAGGTAGTATGTGCTCTCAACACAATCTAATATATATATATATATATATATATATATATCGATAGCTGTCCATGCCTTCGTCAGTCGGAAGTCGGACCTAACAGATAAAATGAAACGCAGTTTCTTCCAGGCAGCGGTTGTGTCGATACTGCTATATGGATGCACCACATGGACGCTTACGAAGCGGCTGGAGAGGAGGCTGGACGGAAATTACACAAGAATGTTGAGAGCAGTATTAAACAAGTCCTGGCGACAACACCCCACGAGACTCCAACTATACGGACACTTGCCCCCCATCACAAAAACTATACAAGTTCGACGAACCAGACACGCGGGACACTGCTGGAGAAGCAAGGACGAGCTCATAAGCGATGTACTCCTGTGGACCCCCACTCATGGATGTGCAAGTGTGGGACGACCAGCACGAACTTACATACAGCAGCTATGTGAGGACACGGGTTGTAATCCTGAAGACCTGCCGGAGGCGATGAGTGATAGGGAGAAATGGCGAGAGACGGTCAGGGATATCCGCGCAGACGGCGCGACATGATGATGATGATGATATATATATATATACGTGGATGTGTGTGTGTCTGTGTATGTATGTATGTATGTCACCGTGTCTCCGTGTGTTAGCTTTTGTATACAAAGAAAAAGACAGATAGACAAACTGATGGAGGAAAATATAAATAGAGACTAATAAATCTGAAGCCGAGTGATGATTCCGTTTGGGGTCAGACCGATCTTGACGCTGAGGCAACAGAATTAAACTCAGTGTTAAAGAATGATTAAATCACAGATAGGTTTTAGCGATCAGATAAGGGTTGACCAAATTTAAAAAAAAAATGATTGTAAAACAAATTTGTGAATCGAGGGATTTTTATTCTCATTTTCTTCTTTTTTCATCGTGGTTGGTTGGTTGGGTTTTTGTGGCATATAAACATTTGTAGGTTATTTAATGTTAAATCCATTTTTCCAAATAATCAGTTCTATTTCAAACAACTCAGTTTAGCATGAGTTCATAGTTAATTGTCAAAAACATTTCTATTTCAAGCTATTCAGTTTAGTCAAACAGTTCTAATTCAAACAATTCAGCTTCGTATCAGCATAGTTTTTTTTTTTTTTTTTATCAGCACACAGTTTATTTGTCAAAAACAATTTCTATTTCAAGCTATTCAGTTTAGGTTAAGTCCAGGATCGACGTCAAAAACAGTTCTGTTTCAAGTAATTCAGTTTAGCATAAGAACGCAGTTTACTTCTATCTGACCCATAGTTAGGACACTATCAGGTGCTACCACTCCCGGCCTGAGAGGACCTGGGAGCGATCGCAATACTCCGCATTCCCCAAAACAGGAACCTCATAATGAGATTGTTTATTGTCATATCAGGACACTCGTTGGAGGAGTCTCACTCCTCTCCAGAGATGCAGTCGGCTCCATCCAACAGGGCAATTTTATCATTGTACACTGTTTCATATAAGCTTTTACGAACTGATATTACCCTCTGTGTCTGTCTCTGTCTGTCTCGGTCTGTCTATCTTTGACCATCTGTCCCTACTGACCATTGCTTCTGGTAAGTCCCTTTGACAGCGTCCAGTATCTGCATAGAACTAATGAATGTTAAATTATTCCTGGTCTGCCAACACTCGTGTGTCTATGTGTCATATTCCATCGAAAAACCTAACTTATGTGTTCTTCCTTACTTCTATTGCAGTCGGCCCAGTCGGCTGGGGCAGCAGAATTAACCGATAGCATCTCTGCAGACGGATAAGACCTCCTCTTCAACGAGTATTCTAGATATAATACTAAACACTCTGAAGGTTAGGTTCCTGTTATAATGGATCTTTGAGAAATACGGTATACCTTAACATTGGCATCGCTCTCACTAGTAGTACCTGATAGAGTCTTATTTAAGGGTTAAGTAGAACTAATTTGTGTACATATGCCAAATTGAATTATTCAAAATGGAACAATTTTTTCTTACATTGGAACTGTGTACTTATGCTAAACTGAATTGTTTGGATGTACACACCGTTGGATTTGTTTCCATTTTTCTCGATTATATATATATATATATATATATATATATATATATATATAGAGAGAGAGAGAGAGAGAGAGAGAAAGAGAGACAGACAGACAGTGTTCGCCGATGATCCGGGAGACCGTGATTTAATTGTAGGTCGAGGCATACCAAGGACTCAAAAAGGGTAATTGATGTTCCTTTGCTTAATATTTGGCTTTATAAGGTACATATCAAGCGTAAAGTGGAGCAGTCAAGGGAGAGGAATTGTGCCCCCCTATACTTCGATGTAATACCTATTGAAAAGGGATCATTCTGGTCGCCCTCGATTACAGTCAACCAACTTACTTCCAATATACATATATATATATATATATATACATAGAGAGAGAGAGAGAGAGACAGAGAGACAGACACAGACACAGACTAGAGAAAGAGAGAGGTGGGGGTTTGTGTGATTAATTATCATTATAATTTTGACTTGCATTATACTTGATACTAATTCAAAGAGCACTTACTGATATAGGTAAGCCAATGACGTAATAGTTTGCATATTCGGCTACGGTCTTGAAGTAAGCAGGTTCGAACTCCTGTCGTTCTAGTGCGTTTAGATGTGAAATAATATCTCTTGGGTAAAGTATTTGACGTTGTTATCTTAATTCTGGGTTGAATTTTATCACCGCCTTCTTTTATTCAAGGACTCCTTTGTCATTAGTTTGGGTTCTCTGTTTTATGGCAAATCAACCCTTGTAGGTTATTTAATGCCGAAGCCATTTTCTTTGAAAAACAGTTGTGGTACTATTTAACCCATAGCTGGGAGGATAAGAGGGTTCATACCTTTCCCAAGGGTATTTGCCCGAAAGTGAACGTAATAGCGCGACTAGAGTACGAACTCGCTTACAACAATTCCGCCGTTCATCGCTTTAACCATTACACTACGAGGACACCCCCGCTTTGTCATTAGATAACCTACATGTGTCTATGTAGCATTAAAAACAAACTTTTCCATTGCAATAATTATTTTCTAAGCTTTTTTTAGTTGTGGCATTAAAACTGATGTACAGGGCACGGAATGAGACTCGAACTCTCTATAATTAGTTTTCTACACTATCTTTTGAGTAGTACAACATCTGAAATGCCTAAGAAGTGATTTTTTTTTTTATTACAATAGGCCTTAATTTCTTGAGTATTTTTAAACGACTACGCTACGAGTAAACTAATCGAATCATAAAAATACGAATAGCACTTACATGGCCAGTAAATATCTCCGTCTCTAATCAATAAAATGTGTGACCAGAAATTTGAAATTAAAATTCCTTACATTGACATTTTGAATTTATTCGTCTTATTTGTGATTTAAGTTAACGTCTTTTTTTTTTTTTTTTTTGGTAACGGTCGTAAACGAATACTGGGTAGTAAAAACTATGTAACAGAGGAATTAAAATATATCATTATATTATTAAAAATACAGAAAACATCACTGGTCATATTAAAAATTTAAAGAATCAATAAAAGTTAGTTATCATTAGCGTCAAATGGACACGGCGACACGAGTTCAAATCCTGGACGAGATTGATTGCATTTTACATAACACTAATATCCTTGGGAAAGGTATGAATCCAATTATTCTCCCTCCAGCTATGGGTAAATAGTAGGGCAGACTAGGTTCTTTAGCCTTGGTGAGGCAACTAGTCTAGGAGAAGGAAAACTCTGAATTCAAACCTGTTAAACTCCGCTTAAAAATTGACCTCATGTCATATCCTGCCCGAGCGGAGGGGTTTGGTAAACATGAATAAGAGTTAATCTGTGATGGGCACAAGAAAAACTAAAATCTTGATGTCTGTAGGTACAAAGTAAAATACCCCCCACACACACACACACAAAAAAAAACCTCATCTGTAATAAAAATTCGTGTACAGACAAGATGGACCATATGATAAAGAAAAGTGTAGCAGTACTAGTGAAAATTACGCATTTTATAAGTTTTCATTTTTGAAAAGAAAAAAAAAAAATAGATACATAAATTTACAAATATCGTTAATGAATAAAAAGTGACAATTTTATTCAAATTGAATAATTTGTAGACTCTCGGAAGATTTTATTAGTATTCATGAATTATCATCGGGTTTTTCTAATATTTTTTTCTTTTTAGAATTAAGTACCGAAATGATTTTTTTTAAATAACCGTTCATTATTTCATTATTTTAAAATCATTTCCCGCCTCTCCTTTCCTTTCTCTCTCTATATATATACATAGGTCTTTCTCTTTCTTGCTTCTTTCTCTACTATTTTCATCTTCCCTTTCTTTCATTATCTTCCATCAATTTCTTTCTTTCTTTCTTTTAATCGAATAAAGTTAATGATAAATATTTGATGTATGGTTACAAAGCTTTTTCTCTCTCATTCATCTATATTCCATTTCTTTCTTTCTTTCTTTCTTTCTTTCTTTCTTTCTTTCTTTTAATCCAATAAAGTCAATGATAAGTATTTGATTTATGGTTACAAAAGTTTTGTCTCTCTCATTCATCTATATTCCCTTTCTTTCTTTCTTTCTTTCTTTCTTCCTTCCTTCCTTTCTTACTTTCTTTCTTTTAATCCAATAAATTTAATGATAAATATTTGATGTATGGTTACAAAGCTTTGTCTCTCTCATTCATCTTTCTTTCTTTCTTTCTTTCTTTCTTTCTACCTTTCTTTCTTTCTTTCTTCCTTCCTTCCTTTCTTACTTTCTTTCTTTTAATCCAATAAATTTAATGATAAATATTTGATGTATGGTTACAAAGCTTTGTCTCTCTCATTCATCTTTCTTTCTTTCTTTCTTTCTTTCTTTCTTTCTTTCTTTCTTTCTTTCTTCCTACCTTTCTTTCTTTCTTCCTTCCTTCCTTTCTTACTTTCTTCCTTTTAATCCAATAAATTTAATGATAAATATTTGATGTATGGTTACAAAGCTTTTTCTCTCTCATTCATCTTTCCTTCTTTCTTTCTTTTTTCCTTTCTTTCTTTGTAATATCTGCCTCCGTTTCTCTCTTCTCTTTCTTTCCTTGACTCACAATAAAAATGACATGGTCTACCATTTATCAGCGGTGGTCACCGTGTAAGATTTAAATACATGAGAAAAGAAAGATATATTGATAGATAGACAGGTAGATGAAACATTAAGATAGATATATAGATAGATAGATAGATACAAAAGTATGAGAACGAAAGAAAGAGAGAGATAGGCAGTGTTGATATAGGAAGAGCTAGACAAGTAAATATGAACTGATTTTTACGACGCAGACTAATATCTACGTAGATAAACAGAATTCTTTTTTAATCACAGACAAAAGAAATACGTATACAAAGATATAACAAAAATGGAAGAGAAAGAAATAAAGAATAAGCCGATTGAAAATTTCAAAGATGAAAGTGAATATGATGAAGTGAAGGAAAAGAAGACGAGAAAGGAAAGGAAGACACTGATGGGAAGGGAAATAATCTATTTCCGGCAATTCAGACAGGAACGTCAAGGCCAAAACGATAAAATGGCGCTCAATAGCTGGCCCAGGTTGACGCGTACAGGGATCGAATTTGACAAGGTGCGCCTGAAGGGGTCTGGCACTTTGACACAAAAGGTGACCATGAGCAAGGGCTTTGGACGAACTGGCTTATCTGTCACTCTTGGAGTTGGTGGTTGGATCATTTTAGTGACGAAATACTGGCCGAACATTGCGATAAAAGAATATGATTACGGCAGATGTCTTGGAGAAAACGGCTGCGAAATCTTATCTCCTTTCAACGAAGATTTCCACTTAACGTCGATTTGCTGTTCTTTCGCGATTTTTCTTATGATTTATCTTATTTTCTTTTACTTTTGCTTTCTCTCTTCTTTTCTGCCAAACTTTTCCAAGTCAGGAATATTATCTTGGAACTGGCGGTAAATATTCGTCTAAAAGTCGAGCTCGTTTTTTAGCCCTTAATATATATAAAAAAAACACACATTCAAATAAAATTTCCTATTATGCATAACCCGTGTTCATATATAATATATACTCATTAAATTAGACAGCGAAATTTCGGAAAACATCTCTAATGCACAGTTTTTTTTTTTTAAATATGTGGCAGCAAAATTTAACATTAATTTAGCGTTTGTTTACCGGGCCATTGGCCTAATGAGTAGAGTATTCACCAAGGGCCCTGGAGACCAGGGTTCAATCCCAGGTTGAGTTATACCAAAGACTCAAAAATGGTACTTGATGCCACCTTGCTTAACACTTGGCATTATAAGGTAAGGATCAAGGATAAAGTGGAGTAATGTGTGTCTCAACTGCGAATCTCCGGTCATTATTTGCCCAGTCGTCTGGGGCTGTAGAATATACCGCCTGCGCCTCTGCAGAGGGGTAAGACCCCCATCCAATGAGTGTCCTAATATGACACTAAAAAATCTAATGGTGAGTTTCCAGTGATGCTGGAGCTTTGGGGAATGCAGGGTACTCCTTTATTGCCATTGCTCCCAGGTCCAAGCTGGCCCGAAATGGTAGCGTCTGATAGGGCCCTATTAAATTGAATTAACTGCATAGTTATGCTTAACTCAGTTATTTGAATTAGAACTGTTTCACTAAAATGAACAGCTTTAAATAGAAATGTTTTTGACAATTAAACTGTACTTACATTTAGACTGCGTGCTTATGCTAAACTGAATTCTATGAAATGGAACTGGTTTTGACATTGAAACTCTACTTACACTAAACTGAATTGTTTAATATAGAACTGTTTTGGCATTTGACTCAGTGTAAAGAAAACCTGTACTTATACTAAACTGAATTATCAGAATTAGAACTGTTTGACTTAAAAATTAACTATGTACTTAAATTTAAACTGCGCGCTTATGCTAAACTGGATTATTTGAAATGGAAATGTTTTTTGACATTGAAACTGTACTTACACTAAACTGAATTGTTTAATATGGAACTGTTTTGACATTTAACTGTGTAAAGAAAATCTGTACTTATAATAAACTGAATTGTTTGAATTAGAACTGTTTGAATAAACTGAATTGCTTGAAATAGAAATGCTTTTGACAATCAAACTGTGTACTCATGCTAAATTAAATTGTTTGAAATAGAACTGATTATTTGTATAAAAATGGATTTGGCGTTACATAACTTACAAAGGTTGATATACCATAAAACCCAACCAACCAATCAATTTTGTCATTATATAATATTTTCAACGCCCACTCATTTTCTTCCTGTTCTCAGTTCACGCGATTTATTTCCGCTCTCCTCTGGTTTATCCTAACACACAGCAGCGATATTCTGTTTAGAAATCTAACATTAACATCCTGTCAATGGTCAATCGGTAACTGTAGCATTTCACATAGCACTAATACCCTTGGAAAATGTATGAATCCAAATATTGGCAAATAGTAGTGCAGACTGGGTCCTTTAGCTTTGGTTAGCTAACCAATCTAGGAGAAAGAAAACTCTGAATTCGAACCTGTTTAACTCCGCTTAAAAATCCTGCCCGTATGGATATGTTGGTAAACACAAAGTAAATTTGCCGACCTTAGTCGAGGGTGACCCGAAGGTTCCCTTTTCAATAGCTACTACACCGAGGTGTAGAGAAAGGCGCTACTTCTTTCCTCGGATTGCTCCACTTTACCCTTGCCCTGTAACTTATAATGCTGAGTGTTAAGCAAGGTGGCATCGAGTACCATTTTTTTGAGTCTTTGGTATGACTCGACCTTGGATTGTACCCCAGTCTCCCAGGCCATAGGCAAGCACTTTACTTATCAGGCCATTTTCTTAATGAGTAGAGATTTCACATACCTATTGGTTATGAACACCAAAATAAATACGAAAAACTGTTCAGATATTAACTGATGAATAAAATTCTGCTTGGGTTTAACATGGGTGTCTTCCCTCTGCCCAGGAAAAATGAGAAATTAAAAAAAAATTACTCAATTCGAAATGTTAGATTAATAATTAAAACGGCTCATTTCCACATTAAAGACTTTCTAGTCTTTGCGAAATGACACTCAGTTTCACAAACGCTATCCATAAAGTTGGGGACCGTAGTCGAGGTTAACCCGAGGGCTCCCTTTTCGATAGCTACTACACCGAGGTGTAGGGGAGGGCGCTACTCCATTCCCTGGATTGCTCCACTATACCCTTGATACGTACCTTATATTGCTGAGTGTTAAGCAAGATAGCATCAAGTACCACTTTTTGAGTCTTTGGTATGACTCGACCTGGGATTGAACCCAGGTCTCCCGGGCCATTGGCGAATTGGCACAAAAAAATCATTATCAAACTGCCAAAATCATGAAGAAATACATGTATATAACTACAAGTAAAAGTACAGTTGGTAAACTTAGTCGAGGGTAACCCGAAGGCTCCTTTTTCAATAGCTACTACAACGAAGAGTAAGGAAAGGCGCTACTCCTTTTCCTGGATTGCTCCACTTTACTCTTCATACGTAATTTATAATGCTAAGTGTTAAGCAAGGTGGCATCAAGTACCATTTTCTTGAGTCTTTGGTATAACTCGACCTGGGATTGAACAGCGGTTCCAAGACCATTGGAGAACACTCTACCCAATAGTCAAATGGTCCGGGCTGTATATTACTAGACTGGATTAAACTGGAAGAAGGACCAGGGACAGTAACTTTTAACTAGATGGACTATAATACTAATTGTATATAGTAATTCACTCTAGTATTCTACAACTTGTCGGACTTACTTTACGGTAAACATTGTATAGCATATACCTTACTCTACGATCAGTCTACTTATATGGATATTGGCTTTGTATTAGGATTGGTCAACACCCATCTCCTCACCACACACCGGTTCGTTCTTCCTTCGTTTAGTCTTTTCTCTGATCGTTTTGTCTTTTCGTCTTAGTCCCACTGAGGTTTCCTTCGAGCTGGTTTTGATGGTTTGGTTGGGTTTTATGGTACATCAACCATTGCATGTTATTTGAGGCCAAATCCTCTTTATACATATATATTAAATATATCTAAATTGGTTTGGTTAATTTTTATGGCATATCAACTATTGTTGGTTATTTTATACCAAATCCTCTTTATACATATGTATTAGACATACGTTGTGCCTTCAATAAGTTTTCAGACTTTTTTTTTGTACAGGCATTTAAAATTGTCGTAGACTCTTGAAAATTCACTATCTTATTGCAATCCATCTTATGAGATGAATGAAAATGTTTTATGATTTCAGGTTTAAATGAACAGCTACAGCAGGAATTGGAATACACTATACTAAAGACTGATTGTCACAGCTGGTGAATTTCAAAAATGCAATCTGGACGGGAGGAAGAACGATATGTAATAAAATTCTGTTTTAAACTTGGCCACAGAAATGTATGGAATGAGTCAGACTACTGTTCTACCATCTTGCATGAATCGAGCATCAGTTTGTGAGTGGCATAAGAGATTCAAGGAAGGCAGGGAGTCTGTGATGGATGATGAAAGGTGTGGGAGGAGTAAGGAAGTCAGAACACCAGAGTTGATGGATCAAAGTTGTTGGAACAGTACAAGTGGATTGCAGCCGGAGGAGATTACTTCGACCGGTACTAGAGTTTCATGTGTGTACTGTCAATAAAAGGAGGTGCCCGTGGCGTAGTCGTCATCGTCGTAGGAAATGGATACGGCGACACGAGTTCAAATCCTGGACGAGACTGATTGCATTTCACATAGCACTAATACCCTTGGGAAAGGTATGAATCCAATTATTCTCCTTCCAGCTATGGGTAAATAGTAAGGGAGACTGGGTTCTTCAGCCTTGGTGAGGCAACTAGTCTAGGAGAAGGAAAACTCTGAATTCAAACCTGTTAAACTCCGCTTAAAATTTGACCTTGTGTCATATCCTGCCCGAGGGGTTGGTAAATAGGACAGGATTAAATATTTTCAATTATTACTATCTAACACGAATAATTCTATTCAATAGAAATCATTTTTTGCAGACAGTCAAGTGGTTAAAAGTATTGCTATATAATACTTATTCTGTTTAATTCTATTTATTTGTTTCTACACAGTTAAAGGGTTTAAATTATTCTAATGTATTACTAACAGATCAATTAGATAGCCCAGTCAGCCTAGGAGGTAGAATACACCTACTGATTTACTGAAGACCCCCAACACAACCAGTGTCCTTGATATGACATTATACAGTCTGATGGTGATGGTAATGCTGGAGATTTGGGGAATGCGGAGTACCCCTTTATTCCCATCTTACTCTGGTTCACTTTACCCTATAGTGGTAGCACCTGATTTGTGAATCTGTGAACATTGAAAACATTGATTCACAGAAACATACTCCCCACTGATCCTAATAAAAAGATAAAACTTGTTATATATCATAGTAAGTTTAAAATCTCGAATTTAGTCAATAGTAATAATTCCTCTCCCTCGATCGGAGTTTTGCAAAAAATCAACGTTATACGTAAATTTAAATGTCCTTTAGGAGATTGTATCTCTGATAATAATAATATATATGTTGGTTTAACCTCAACTACCCTGTCGAGGAGACTTACAATGCACCTTTCTGATACAAGTTCAATAGCTCAGCATTTAAAAAAAACATCCATGCCCTACAACACAATTACGGAAAATTCTCACCGACAACACAACAATATTAGAACATCAAAATAATAAACAAAAACTACAGATTCTCGAAGCACTACAAATTAGAAACATGCAACCGGCACTTAATAGAATTAATTTTCAAACCAGTGCTAATGTACTTAAATGTCTATAGCTACGAACACTAATTATAGAAACCCATTTAAAAGCAAACGCCATAATCTTCAACGGTAAAGACGCTCTTACATCGTAGTAATATGCTAAAACAAAAGTTACATCACTTTTGTAATAGATTCTCCCCTGATGATGGCCCAAAGTCGGGCAGAAAGTACTAGGGATACATACAACTATGGACAATACATAAATCAATTTCCCCGAATACGATAAAAGTAATACGGGAATTCGAACGGATCCAGAAGAAAATATGTAGACATAAAATGTTTATTATGTTTAATGAAATATATATATATATATATATATATATATATATATATATATGCGTGTCTGTGTGTGTGTGTGTGTGTGTGTGTGTGTGTGTGTGTGTGTGTGTGTGTGTGTGTGTGTAAAAACAGGATATAGTATTAAATAGCCAATAATGTTTGATATATCATAAAACCAAACTAGAGAGAAGACTCCTCCAATGAGTGTTCTGTTGCCAAATCGGCTATGGCTGAAGAATAGACGGACAACATCTCTGCCGATGGATAAGGCCCTCTCAACGAGTGTTTTGGATATGACACTAAACAATCTGATGGTGTGGTTCCAGTAATGTTGGAGCTTTGTGAAATGCGGAGTACTCGTTGATTTCTATTTCTCGTAGGTCCTATCTAAGGGTCAAATAGAACTAAACAGTGTACTTAGGCTAAACTGAATTGTTTAAAATAAAACTGGTTTGATATTTAAGCAACGTATTTAAGCTAATCTGAACAGCTTGAAATAGAACTGCTTTGTTATGTAAACTGCGTACCTATGTAAAACTGAATTGTTTGAAATGTAACTTTTCTGACATTGAAACTGTACTTACGCTAAACTGAATTGTTTGAAATAGAACTATTTAGACATTTAATTGTGTGTGGACAAAAACTATATTTATACTAAATTAAAATGCTTGAATTAGGCCTATTTTACTAAACTGAATAGCTTGAAATTGAATTTTTTTTAACAATTTAACTGCTTACTTATGCTAATCTGAATTGTTTGAAATAGAAATAATATTTGTATAAAAATGGATTTTGCACTGAATAACCTACAAAAGTTGATATACTATAAGAACAACCAACCAACCAACTATATACTTTTCATAGAGATGTATTTGATCCATTGATGTGTCCGAAAATATGAACTATCACTCTGAGTTTGACTGAGCCTGATATCAATGGCAATAAAGAGGCACCTCATAATTTCAAAAACTCTAGATTTGGAGCCTCATCATCAGATAGTTTAGCGTCATATCAAGGATACTCATTGGAGGGGTCTTACCCTTCTGTAGAGATGAAGTCAGTGTATTCTAAAACACCAGCTGTTTTTAGACTGATTCATACGATCCATAGGTGGGATCTTAATAGGTACTATCATTCAGGTTAAAGAGGACCTGGGAATAATGGCAGTAGGATGTGGCCAAAGGGTCAGCAAACATCCATGATCCTGTCTTTAAAGTGCATTCTTATATTCCAGTTTCCTTTCAGTTTGCTGCTATTGTGCACAAATTAAAATGCACTTCCGAAGCAGAATATCTATATTTATTTGATATTTCTTGTGAATTCATTAATGCACCACTTAAATATTTTATCTCAAACAAGCTTATAGCATCGAAAACACAATGACCTGTTAACGACACTCTTTACCCGAATCTGCTCGGAGTAACATCGTAGTTTAACGGCCAGAATCACATTGTTCAAATTGGAAACTACAGCTAATCATCAGTTCGGGAGGCGTCTACTAATGAGAAAATTTGCTTCCGGAAAATTGCCATGACAATGATTCACGCGGACCAAATCAAACGCAAATTCTTCCACGGACTAGCTGAATCAGTACTACTCTATTGTTGCACCAGCGGACTATAACAAAATGCTTGGAGAAAAGCCAGACGCTGCATGCTGTTTTGAACAAATAGTGGAAGCAGTAATCCAGAAAACAGCGCATATACGGCCACTTGCCTTCCATCTCACAAGCCATCCGACGAAGACGAGCAATACAGCTTGTGAAGCAAGGACGTACTCATAAGGAACGTTCGCTTATGGCCTACTACACACAGACACACCAGTATTGGCTGATATAACACTATGAGATATTCACTGAAGCTAAAATCTTGAGAGTAAGAAAAGAAATATCTCCAAGACCTAAAGAATCTACAGCAAAAGCCTTACTATCCGAAAAATTGAGTAACGTAGAAAAAAATCGCCAGCCAGATATCTCATTTGTCTATCTCTCAAATTCAACTAAAAGTAAGACAATATCCTTATATATATATATATATATATATATATATATATATATATATATTAATACACGATTAATTTCGACAAAAACAAGACAAACTCTGCGTTAACATTTAATAACTACTTTTCAACGGAGAGGTGGTTTTGTATTTGAGTTGCCAACACACTGCCAACTTGTTCAAACGAACCATCCTAACTGTCATAAGAAGTTCCGTATACATTGTGTCATTCCTTATTAGTGGATCATTCAAAGTCAACGTGGGCACAGAGGAGAGTTGATTAACCAACTTGCCGGAAACGCATATGCTAGTCACGAAATTCAGCCTACAATCAAGTACTGTAACTAACACAGGACCACACCGACCAACAAAAACTTACAATCGTCTAGTGAACTTACCAAAAGCGATGACTGACCAGCAAAGACTTATATACACCGGCTCTGTGAGTACACCGGATGCAAACAAGAGGACAAGCTCAGAAAAATGATTAATCAGGATGTATGATGAGAAGGGGTTCAGGGAATCCGTGCTATCGGCAAGATTGAGGATGATATCTTGTCGAAATTATATGTAGTTGTGCTGTCATGCTGACATGCCCATTATATAGACGGGACCTCTAAGGGAAGTCTGCTCTGCTCCATTCTTGCCAATATCTTGGGGGATTTATAGGTTTTCATTGATTGTATGGCACTTCACTATAGTCGGTTACAAATTTCAAATCAATTTTTATTCGTATTAACTGTTGTATTTTAAATAATTCAGATTAGTATAAATATATTTTTTGTTTACGCACAGTTAAATCTTGAAACATTTCTATTTCAAACTATTTAGTTTAGCTTAAGTACACAGTTTCAATGTCAAAAAATAGTTCTATTCCAAACAATTCAGTAGCATAAGTACAAATATATTTCTATTCGACCCATAAGACCTTATCAGATGCCATAACTCCTGTCCAGAGTGGACCTGGGAGCAATAGCAATGAAGGAGTACTCCACATTCCTCAAAGCTCCAGCATTACTGGAACCTCACTATTAGATTGTGTAGCGTCATATCCATGTCACTCATTTGGAGAGGTCTTACCTCTCAGCAGAGACTCTGTTGGTGTATTCTACAGCCCCAGCCAACTGGGCGAAGGATTTTTTAGGAAAAAAATGTTTTTTTTAGAAAATGTTTCTAAATCTCACTGCTACGTACGATACTTTTACAATACATTTGGTTCCGTTAAGTCGCGTTACAATGCAATGGGGATTACTTTTTTTTCGTTTTTAGCATATTTAGGAAACCTACCTTTACAGGGTTATATTTGAGTTGAGATTCTTTTGTTCCCAAAATTGAAAAAAATACTGCAATATAAAAATTTCACTCAATGAACACTTATGATTAGGTGTGATTGTCAATTGATGTAACTTAAAAAAAACTATTGAGCTCTTTATCCTGAATCACATCCTTCCAGCGTGAAGGTAAACGTCAATTTCGTCAACAGAAAGTATTAGCCATATAGTTAAATACCTTCCTTTTAGAGTCCAACTGCGGATTTTCGTATCATATTTCATTGAAAGGACAGAGTATCTGTACTTACGAATTTTCGCAATCCCACAGTCATGGGCTGGATGTGGCACAAGTTAGATATTTTTAACTAGAGTAAAGCTGGTTTGATTTGAGAGTTTTCCTTCTTCTATACTGGTTACTAAACCAATTATAAATAACTAGTCTGTCCTATTATTCATCGACACGTTAAAAGGGCACAAATGTCTACAGACTTTTCCCAAGAGCGTTAGTGGAAAATAAAAGGTAAAAAAGCCTCGTCCAATATTTGAACTCGGATCGTCAATTCCATTTCCAAGGATGCAACCGTTGCCGTCTAATAATCCATATCACGAGCGCCTGTATGCTTTTAAAATCTTTACATGCCTGACTGAATTTTAGCTGAAACTGTGTCTATCAAGGTCAGCTGTAGTCGTTCACAAAGTAAAGTTTAGTTTGATGCGAGCTCATAAGTTTTGGGCATCTGGTGAGATACTCGTCTAATATGTTAATGTCTACATAAAGTAAGCTGCCGTTTTCATATTGGCAATTACCTCAGCCACTCAGCAGTTGTCTACCTGCAAACGCATTCTCACTTTCGAAGTTGGTTTGTCAATGTCTTATAAGTTCATGTTTGTAAAGTTAACCTTGCTTTTCGGCTTCTTTCCGGAAAGTCTTTTTTTTAATCCAAAAATTCCTTCTTGTCATTTTTTTCCACAAGCAATTTTCCTTGGCAGTATTAAAAAGAAAGTATTTCCTTCACTTTTTTTGTGTGCCATATTTCCTGCTTTAAAAGAAAATGATTGTGTTTGCAAGTTAATATTTTCTATAAATCTAACACCAAGTTCAATTTTTTTTCATTTTATTTTTCTAAGATATGTTTGTAATTTTATTTTTTACTGAACAAGGAGACTTACTCTATACTTATCTCACCCTTCGAGAGAGAGAGAGAGAGAGAGAGAGAGAGAGAGAAGAAGAAGAAGAAGAAGAAATATTCTATTTATTTATTTATTTATTTATTAAATAATCTCCATTCTTTTATTCACTGCCATATCCACTATTTGCGAAAGCTTATATATATATATATATATATATATATATATATATATATATGTATGTATGTATATATTATTGTGGTCAATTTCCTTTCCTTAAAACATTTCAGTATATCCGTCTTTCTTCAGCTTCTAACCACCAAGATCATTTTCCCTGCCTTTCTTTCTTCTCGTCTCTTAAAAACAAATAAACAAATAAACAAACAAACCTAGACAACACTGACTGTATTCCATGTAGAATTGGAAGATATATTGGAGTTCAGGTATAGTTTAGGAATTTAATCGGCATTACTTACCATCCAGGCGCCCCAGCAGTACCTCATAATAGCAAATCGTAGTCTTAATGGTGGTCATAGAGTTTCAATTGCTTTAGACACAGATAAAAAGAATATTGTTGAAGTCGATATGATTGGAAATAAGAGGATTACTTGAAATCTTATAACATATACGACAAAAGCATATTCATTACTCAATAGGTTGGTTGGGTTGTTTGGAGTTTATAGCATCGATTTTAATTGTCAAATCCTCTTTATAGATATATATTAAATATATAAATTATTTATGAAGACATTTTGTAGAAAAAATTCGTAAATTAGACTTAACTCTTTTTTGCACACAGATAAATGGTTTAAAATATTGCCATATAAACGTCACAATTTAGCATCAGTCATTTGATTGCACAGAGCTTGACCAATTTGACCCATCGGTAAGCATATTTACCCAACCCCTCCGCTCGGGCAGGATATGACACAAGGTCAAATTTTAAGTGGAGTTTAACAGGTTTGAATTCAGAGTTTTCCTTCTCCTAGATTAGTTGCCTCAACAAGGCTGAAGAACCTAGTCTGCCCTACTATTTACCCATAGCTGGAGGGAGAATAATTGGATTCATACCTTTCCCAAGAGTATTAGTGCTATGTGAAATGAAATCAGTCTGACCCATCGGTAAGACCCTATCAGGTGCTACCACTCCGAGTCTTAGTGAACCTGAGAGCAATGGTTATGAAGTGGTTCTCCACATTCCACAAATCTACAATCCCATAGCCTCACCATCAGATTGTTTAGTGACATATCCATGGCACTCATGAGAGGGGGTCTTACTCGTCTGCAGAAATGCAGTCAGTGTATTCTGCAGTCTAAGCAGACTGGGCTGATTACTAAATAGAGATTGTTATTTGAAAATATATAATATGGTGATAGATTTTTAGCATTAGATAGGAATACTTGAAACTGACTGTGTATAAAAAATGATATTTATTGTTAAATAGAAATACTTACTTGAAATCATTGACTTTTGATATAAAATATTAGTATTAGATTAGAATACTTGAAACTTTTTTATATGTAAGCGTTCATTTATATCAAGTTACTTAAAGCTTTTTAAATTTTCATTAATCCTTATTAAAGTGAGTTATTTGCAATGCAGGGGACAACGGTATTTGAATCAAAAACAAACTTGTGCCAAATAAAATCAATGATTCTTGTTGGATAAAACATCCTTCTGATTAATCCTATAGGGATTAATCCTATAATCAGAATTAAAGACGACAGTTTAGTTTGGTTTGGTTTGGTTTGGTTTGATTTAATGACACATCAACCATTGTAAGTTATTTCATGCCAAATCGATTTATATACATATAAAAAGTTCTATTTCAAACTATTCAGTTTAGCATAAGTATGCAGTTAAGTTCTATTTGACCCATGGATAGGACCCTATTAGGTGCTACCACTCTGGGTCAGTGTAGAACTGGTAGCAATGGCAATAAAGGGGTACTCTGCATTCCCAAAAGCTCCAGCATTTCTATAATCAAAGATTCTTGTTGGATAAAACATCCTTCTGATTAATCCTATAGGGATTAATCCTATAATCAGAATTAAAGACGACAGTTTAGTTTGGTTTGGTTTGGTTTGGTTTGATTTAATGACACATCAACCATTGTAAGTTATTTCATGCCAAATCGATTTATATACATATAAAAAGCTCTATTTCAAACTATTCAGTTTAGCATAAGTATGCAGTTAAGTTCTATTTGACCCATGGATAGGACCCTATTAGGTGCTACCACTCTGGGTCAGTGTAGAACTGGTAGCAATGGCAATAAAGAGGTACTCTGCATTCCCAAAAGCTCCAGCATTTCTATAATCAATGATTCTTGTTGGATAAAACATCCTTCTGATTAATCCTATAGGGATTAATCCTATAATCAGAATTAAAGATGACAGTTTAGTTTGGTTTGGTTTGGTTTGGTTTGGTTTGATTTAATGACACATCAACCATTGTAAGTTATTTCATGCCAAATCGATTTATATACATATAAAAAGTTCTATTTCAAACTATTCAGTTTAGCATAAGTATGCAGTTAAGTTCTATTTGACCCATGGATAGGACCCTATTAGGTGCTACCACTCTGGGTCAGTGTAGAACTGGTAGCAATGGCAATAAAGGGGTACTCTGCATTCCCAAAAGCTCCAGCATTTCTATAATCTCACTATCAGATTGTTTAGTGTCATATCTAGGACACTCGTTGGGAGAGACTTACCCCTTTGCCGAGGTGCAGTCGGTGTATTCATCAACCCCTGACTACTGGGTTTTAGAACATGGTGGGGAGTCTTACACTTCTACAAAGATGCAGTTGGTGTATTCTACAGCCCCAGCCGACTCGGTCAGAGGACACTTCTTGTGGGAGAGTCATATCCCTTTGCAGAGATGCAGTCGGTGTATTCTACAGCCCCAGGCGTCTGGGCCACAGAACACTCATTGGTGTTGGGGTCTTAAATCTTTGCAGAGATGAAGTCGGTGTATTCTACCCGACCCCGAGCCAAATGGGAAAGAAAGACACCAGCGAATC
>CAUZXS010005248.1:110000-113405 GCA_963585895.1 Sepioteuthis lessoniana | reverse complement strand
TATATATAATATATATATATATATATATGTCTGTGTGTAGTGTGTGTGTGTGTGTGTTTTGTAATATTTTTATATTCTCTACCGAAATAAATTTATTATGACAACTTAACCAGGTTTGAGTTTTATTTTAATTTCAACACCCACACCCACACACAGACACAGACACACACACACATATATATATATATAATATAAAATGATAAAACCTGTAAACTTTGCCTACTACTCACGTTTTGCATATTCGATCTTCAGGTAGGCAGCAAAATGAACTAAAAGTGTAAGAAAGTCGTTTTCCTGCTGAATACAATTGAAGAATATTCATCAGTTGATTCAAATTTGTTAGTCGTCAAATGAGAAAGGATACATTTCATGTTTACATCTGGATATAATTCTCAGATTTTATCTCACCCTGACAACAGTTAATGAGATTAGCACGCTTAGAGGATATTCTCCTTGTTTTTTTTTATTTAGCAGTAAATAACCTGATTATAAATAAGACGCAAAATATGTTTTTATATCTGAACATTCTGGCTTCATGAAATATTTCTTAAACTAACTTGATTACATTATTTAAATTAATGGCATAAAAATTCCCACGCCACGCTGAAGAAAATATTATGGAATAACCCAGTATTCTGGTAAAAATATGGAATGATCTTGTGATTTGCATTCCTAAACCCAGCAGAAACCTTGATATACAAATTGATCTACATCTAAAAGATTCTTCTTACAAACCCCAATAAGCGGTTTGGCATACCTAATTGAAAGCATATATCTCTCCAACTAGAGAACTATCCCTTGGAGCAATGGAAAGTATCGTAAAGCTCATTCAAGAAAGCAATCCACAGTGGAGTGGTGTGAAAGAATTTGGTTCTTCCCAGTCAGCTGTGTTTAAAATTTGGTGCTGATATAAAAGATATATTGGGGTTAAAATAAGGAATACATACTGGTAGACCAAAAAGACATTGAAAGCGTCCGGATAGAAAATTAACATGTTTCGAAAAAGAAAATATACAACAAAACTAAATGAAAAACAACTGGGTCGATATAGGAGTCAATGAGACAGAACTTAAGAAATAGACTGAATGAAATGAGATTTACAAAGAGAAAAAACAAACTAAAATCAGCTCTTACACACAAACATAATGAGGTTAAAGTGGGTTGAGGAGAAACAATCATAGCGTGTGGCCAATTGGGTTAAAGTGATATTGGAAGTGAAAATTTAAAAAATGGGTTGATGAAAGAACTACTAACTACCATTCGAGAAAGTTGGAACCATTTTTTTTTTTTAAAGAATATTGTTTTAAATTAGCGAAATTCATGTTTGAAAGAATTAAAACTATCCTAAAAGCTTTCTTGTCGACGAATTTAATCATTTCTTTAATATACTGTTTTTCAAATATATTTCCTCGGCATGCATTGGAAAAAATTATACCATTAATCGAAATAATTTAATTTCGTTCATTTAATGAACATTCTATGAAGTTAGAATGTTCAGCTATTAAATAAAATATGTCTTATCAGTTATTAGTTCATTTACTGCTAAATAAAAACAATTTAAACATCCTCTAAGTGTGCTTATTACATGATTTTGCAAGGGTAGCATATATATATATATATATATATATATATATATATATATATATATATATATATATATATATATATATATATCATCATCATCATCATCATCATATCGTGCTGGCAGCACGGATATCCCTGACCCTCTTTCGCCACTCCTCCCTATCGTTCATCGCCCTAGGTAGGTCTTCAGGACAACAACCTGTATCCTCACATAGCTGCTGAATGTACGTTCGTGCTGGTCGTCCTGCTTTTGCGCGGCCGTGTGTGGGGATCCATAAGAGTACATCTCTTATGAGTTCATCTCTGCTTCTCCAGCAATGTCCTGCATGTCTGGTTCGTCTAACTTGAATAGTTTTCGTGATAGGGGGCAGGTGGCCATACAGTTGGTGTCTTGTTGGGTGTTGCCGCCAGGACTTGTTGAGGATTGCACGCAGCATTCTTGTGTAATTGCCATCTAGTTTCTTCTCCAGCCGTTTTGTTAGCGTCCATGTAGTGCATCCATATAGCAGTATCGATGTGACCGCTGCCTGGAAGAAACTGCGTTTCATTTTATCGGTTAGGTCTGATTTCCATATAGTCGATAGCCTATTGATAGCTGTCCATGCTTTCGTTAACCTCGTTTCGATGTCCTTTTCGGTTGATTCGACGCTGCTTCCTAGGTACGTGAATTTGTCTACTAGTTTAAGAGGGGTTCCTTCTAGAGTGGAGATGTCCCCCGTTTGGTTATAGCACATATATTCCGTTTTATGTGCATTAACATGGAGGCCTATGCTTGCTGCTGTTCGTTCCAAACTATGCAGAAGTGTTTCGGCTTGGTCAGGTGTATTTGCCAGTATCGCTATGTCATCGGCGTAGTCGGCGTCGGTAATTGTTGTTGCGGGGTATCTTCTGCTTCTTTTCCTCGTCAGTTCGAAGCCATTCTCTTTGATTTTGTCAATCGATGTTCTAAGTACGTAGTCTAGACAAATGATAAAGAGATACGGAGCCAGCGTGTCTCCTTGTAGTACTCCTGCTACTATGTCGAAGTATTCTGTGTCTCCATCTGGTGATCGTACTTTTACTTTAGTGTTTCTATAGAGAATCGTTATTGCCGCTACGGTTTCTTTAGGTATGCCGTACGCTAGTAGGATTTGTTCCATCTTTCCTCTGTGAATGGAGTCGAAAGCCTTGGTAAAGTCGACAAATATTAATGTCGCTTGTAGGTTCTTTGCCCGTACACCTTCAAGGATTCTGCGGATGGTTAATATTTGTGAGGTCGTAGATCTATTTCTTCGGAAGCCATTTTGGTTTTTTCTAAGTATGTTGTCGATTTTGGGTTCTATTCTGTTTCGTAGTAGGGCATTGTAGATTTTGGCAGCTATGGATGTAAGTGTTATGCCTCGGTAGTTTTTGGCTAATCCGAGGTCCCCCTTTTTAGGGAAGGGGAGTATGCATCCCTTCGTCCATCTATCTATCGGATTTTGATTGTATACTGCGTTGCAGTGTCGGAGCAGTATGTCGTCGAATTGTCTGGTCTTCCATACTTCCGGGGGAATTTCGTCCAGTCCTGCAGCTTTTCTATTTTTAATTTTTCTGAGAACCGAGTCGAGTTCTTCTTGTGTGAACGGTCCAAGTTTAATGTCTAATTGTTTGCTAATTATTCTGGTGATTGGTTCAGGCGTTATTTTTGGTGGGTTTCCAAGTAAGTTTTCGAAGTGCTGTTTCCACAGTTTTATTCTTTCTTGTTGGTTTGCTGCTTTAAGTTTTGCTTTGGCCGTGTTCTTTCTTCTGCTCACTTCGTTTATTGTTTGCCAGGCAATTCTAGATTGTCTATCTTCCACC
>CAUZXS010005248.1:0-105000 GCA_963585895.1 Sepioteuthis lessoniana | reverse complement strand
GGTTTCAAGTATTGCTATGTAACAGTAACATTGGACTTTGTAAAGGAGCTCAAGCTCGTTTAAAAATGTTATCTAAGAATG
This sequence comes from Sepioteuthis lessoniana, assembly GCA_963585895.1. Lineage (NCBI taxonomy): Eukaryota > Metazoa > Mollusca > Cephalopoda > Myopsida > Loliginidae > Sepioteuthis > Sepioteuthis lessoniana. The sequence continues at coordinate 104,919 of CAUZXS010005248.1, read as the reverse complement.
CTTTTCCTATTTCGTTTCAATCTTCGCTTTTCTATGACGACAAAGTACTATCACTCTGAATTATTACCAAAATGAAAATTTCAACAAACTTGTTTAATAAATTCTACTTGTGATATGATGAATTACGTAAACAACGAGAAATGTCGTAAAACCTAAAAAGAAAAACTACCCAGTCGGCTGGTGTTGTAGAATACACCGACTACACTTCTGCAGAGGAGTAAGACCCTTTCCCAACGAGTGTCCTGGATAAGACACTAAATTATCTGATGGTGAGGTTCCAGTGAGGCTGAAACTTTAGGGAATGCGGAGCGCCCCTTCATTGCCATTGCTCCCTGGTCCACTCTAGCCCGGAGTGGTAGTATCTGATAAGATTCCTATCTATGGGTTAAATAGAACTAAACCTTGGTTTCTTGAGTTTACTGTTTTTTGCATTTAAACTGCGTATTTATGCTAAACAGAATTATTTAAAATAGAACTGTTTTGACATCTAAACTGTGTACTAATGTTAAACTGAATTATTTGAAATAAAACTGTCTTGACATGTAATTCTGTGCATTGCCCAGTCGGCTGGGGCAGTAGAATACACTGACTGCACCTCTGTAGATGGGTAAGACCTCTCCAACCAGTGTCCTGGATGAGACACTAAACGATCTGATGGCGAGGTTCCAGTGAGGCTGGAGCTTTGGGGAATGCAGGGTACCCATTCGTTGCCATTGCTCCCAGGTCCACTCTGATAAGGAATGGGAGCACCTGATAGAGTCCTATATATGGGTTAAATAGAACTAAACAGCATACTTATGCTAAATTGAATTGTTTAAATTAGAACTGTTTGACAAAACTGAAGAGCTTGAAATGGAAATGTCTTTGACAATTAAACTGTGTACTTACATTAAAACTACGTACTAATGCTAAACTGAATTGTCTGAAATGGAACTATTTTGACATTGAAACTGTACTTACGCTAAACTGAACTGTTTAATATAGAACTGTTTGGTATTTAACAGTATGTAAACAAAATGTATACATATACTTAACTGAATTGTTTAAATTAGAAATGTTTGATTAGTCTGAACAGCTTGAAATAGAAATGTTTTTGACAATTAAACTGTTTACTCATGCTAAACTGAACTGTTTGAAAAAGAACTGATTATTTGTATAAAACGGATTTGGCATTAAATAATCTACAAAGGTTGATATCCCATAAAAACGAACCAACCAGCCAGACAGCCAACCAACAAATTTCATAAATGCAAACTTTGCATTATAAACTCTGTTTTTATATGAGTTCAGGTTGAGACCAATGCCTCTTGTTGCCAACTGTAGGCTATGCAGCGGGGATTCGGCTTAGGTAGGTTTATTTTAGAGAAGTACTAGATCATCTACACAGTCTGCGCATGTAATAGTTTCAGCAAGGCATCGTTTGCTTTTGCCTTTTTTCAGTGTGTCCCTATTTTCTTTTATTATATCTATTGACGTTCGTAGAAAGTAATTTAGGCAGTTAATACACAGAAATGGTTCTAATGCATCTCCTTGCAAGACTACAACCACAATGTTGAATAAATTAGTGTCACCGTCGGGTGAGCGAACCATTGCTTTCGTGTCTTTGCAGAGCACCGTTATAGCTGTAACAATTTCTTTTGAGCAGACCATTTGCTAGAAGTATTAACTTCATCATTTGTCTGCATATGGAGTCAAATGCTTTGGATAAAACTGCTAACAAATGTTTTGCCTCGAGATATTTTAAGCATACTCTGGTGATTCAATGGATTGTCAGAATCTGAGTTGTGGATTGATTTCTCCGAAATCCGTTTTGACTTTTGTCTAAGAATTTTCTCGACTTCAGGTTGGTACGATGTTGAAGCAGGGTATCATAATTCTCAAGACCTATGGTTGTAAGGGTTATATATATATATATATATATATATATATATATATATATATATATATATATATATTGTTATTGTAAAGAATTTGGACCCTGGGGATTGTCAAATTCATATTTAACTCATAAATATAGGCTCTCTCTCTCTCTCTCTCTCTCTCTCTCTCTCTCTCTCATTTAATCTCTCTTTTTTTCCCCACGCAAACCAATAGAAGTAGACGAGAAGTCTGAAGTGTTGAATTAGGATCAAAGTTTCCCTAATATGGGTGTATGAACTAGCCAGCAGCCCCTTGCAAAAAGCGACCTATTTAAAGGCTGAATGCCGAGTGGGCAAGAAGTCCGCGCGATCAGAGGCAGTGGGAAGGTCTAATCTACTAAGAGGAAAAATCAGACAAGTCAGTTGGCCGAGAGATCCCATAACAGGTAGACATGTTTGTGATGCAAAGGGTAAACTCTCTTCCCCGGGGCAGCTCATATGGAAAGATTGAAAGTCCCCTAGAAAAAGAATAAGAACCACGTGACTATTTTATTTGTCGTCTGACCACGGAAAAACCAGAGAACAAGAAATGATTTGAAGATGTATCCAGAAAGAAAGAAGGAAAGAGAAATTAACGGTCGATGGAACGCGCCACTAGGAAAAGGAAGATACATTCATATATATATATATATATATATATATATATATATATATATATATATATATGAGAAAAAAGAAAAGCTTTCATTTTAATGTTTTATTTTTCTGCTTACGCCATTCTTATCGCACACAAAACACATAAAAAAAATTTATTTTTTGCACACATCATCACAAGAAAAATTCTTGTTGAATTATCCCCAAATTGTTAAAATATAAACATTTTTATTTTTGTCACTAAGACTATTTTACTTCGCATACATAACTTTTTTTTTTGGTGGGGGTTGATTATAAAATATTTTCTATTCTAAATTGTGCATTTCGTGTTGTCTTCATTTTCGGCTTGTTCAAAAATCTCTGTGTCATAGTTTTCCACGTTCACTTGTGGTTGAATGACATCCCGAAATAAAATATAGTCTGATCTAACACCAGCTATACGCTTGGTATTGTCCGGGCGATAGGCGTAGGTAAAAGGGTCGAAATTAAAAGCTTGTCACTTTCACCGACAGTATACCAGTCGGAGAAGTTTCATGACTATATATATATATATATATCTTTAAGAAAAACAAAATCCGGTCACATTAGGATTATAAATTTATTTTCATCCTGCTATGGATATTGACATGAATCAATAACACCAAATTTAATAGGACCTCTTCAGATCCAATGCATATAATTTACACTGCCAGAATGGACACATTATATAATATACACATGTTTTGAATGGTCAAATGAATTAATTAGAATCCATTAGTCTAAGTCCACCCGTATGTTTCTTTGATATTTGGAATTCTCAATGATAAAATGACTCATAAACACGTCAGTAGATCAACATTCAATCTACAAGAGCATCTGTCATGGTGCCAGTATCGCAGGCAGTTGACCTTGTATAAATTGAAGCAATTGTCTTTAGAATGTGGACCTCGTATCAGTGGAAGAAAGTCGTCTGAAACGATGAATTTGGTTTTCTCTTAAATAAGGTAGACAGCCCACTACAGATAAATTTTTATCAAACTTAGCTTAGTCATTACTCTAAGGTAAGATGGATTTGATTTGGTTTAGATTTATAGCAAATCAATCATTGTAAGTTATCTTATGAGGGATCCTCTTTATAGATATATATTAAATATATATGGTTTTGTTTTGTTTGGTTTGATGGCATATCAATCACTGTATGTTATTTAATGCAAAATTCTCTTTATACATATATATTAGATAAATATGATTTGTATACACAATTTGTAGATAACATTTTTAAACGACCCTGACTTCATTTTTTGTACTCAGTTGAATGGTTTCAAGTATTGCTTAGTAATAGTCACAATTCAACAATAGTCATTTGTTTGCACTGATGGATTGTAAGTAACTTCATTTTTTAATGAGTTAGAACTAATCTGTTTGCACACTGGTATTGATATAGTTTCTATACAGTTAAATGGTTTCAATTATTACTATATATTTTATTTAATATTTATCATTTTTTTGCAAGCAGTGAAATGGTTACAAGTATTCTTATTTGGCACTAATTATTCTATTCAACACTATTCATTCATTTCCACTTAGATAAATGGTTCCAAGTATTACTATGTATCATTAACAATTCAATTAGACATAAGTCATTTGTTTACACACAGTAAGATAGTGAAAAAGTTCTGTGCTTAACAATTCAGTTTAACATTAGTTATTTGTTTGCACATAATTTAAATGTTAAAATGTTTTATTGAACCCATAGATAGGACCCTATAAGGTGCTACCACTCCGGGTTAGAATGGATCTGGGAGCAATGGCAATGAAAGGAGTACTTCCCATTCCCCAAAGCTTCAGGACTGGTGCCTCTACATCTGATTTTTTAGCATCATAAACAGGACATTTGTTGATGGCTTAGGAAGGATTTACCCCTCTGCAGAGATGCAGTCGGCGTATTTACAGCCCCAGCCGACTGGGCTTCCAAGATAGGATTCGTATAGTCAAATGGGAATTGTGACTAACACATGACCTTGATGTTTTTTTTAAATTTTTCAATTGGCAATAAACATTATGTGAAGAAAGTTAGAAATAAATCCATCATCGAGGTAATTCTCTATAAATCTTATTCTTGCTGTTTTCTCCTTCTGTCCTGAAAAACTAATATTTCGAGTCAGTATATTTTAATCATTAGGCAAAATATCAAATCAAATTACCTGTAATTATTTGATTAGCATTATTGATTGATTTTTTAAAATCAAGATATCCAGATTAAACTGAATCTTAAATTGTTCAATTAATAAATCAACCGACCAAAATTGTTGGTGAAATACATAATTTAGGATTTATTTCCAGTTTTCATATATATATATATTGTCATCCACAGAGAGACTGTTTTGTTGTATCACAACTCTTCAGTGTGGCTAGACAGGCTAGATTCCCGAAGCTGGGATCGAAATCTGGTTGACTGAAACGCTAATCCAAAATTCTACCACTCTGCCACAAGGAAACCAGCACAAGCAAAGGAAATTTAAACGCTTATGTATCACATTTGTTTTGTTTACATATATCCGTTTTACGGCTACCGAGAGCTCAATTTATTTGAAGAGCCTTGCTTTACGCTCGTGGCAACCACAGGGGTAGGGGAGAAAATATATTGTCATCCACAGACAGGCTGTTTCGTTGTATCACAACTCTTCAGTAGATACCCGAAGTTGGGATCGAAACCTGGCTGACTGAAAACCAAACCAAACCGAACCAAACCACTTAAATTTTAGATTTTTCGTAGACCTTTGTATGGATCATCTGCACTGAAATTATTTCAGAAATCTGAATTAGTTTTTCTAGTTTTATATGAAGTGGTGGAGGGTGTTGCCATAACAAAAATGTTCAGCTATGGCTTTTCCTTTTGTATGAGACGAGTAATGATTTAAACGACCCTCATATATATATACATTCAAATCCTGGCCGAGACTAATTGCATTTCACATAGCACTAATACACTTGGGAAAGGTATGAATCCAATTATTCTCCCTCCAGCTATGGGTGAATAGTAGGGCAGACTATGTTCTTCAACCTTGGTGAGGTAACTAGTTTAGGAGAAGGAAAACTCTGAAATCAAACCTGTTAACCTCCGCTTAAAAATTGACCTTATGTCATATCCTGCCCGAGCGGAGGGGTTAGTAAATATATATATACATTCAATAGATTAGGATGATCTTTTTATAGCAAAATAGATGGTTTTCTTTATATATTTTTTCCATAAATGTAAACTCGACATGTTTGCAAAAAATTTTTTTAATCTCGCAAAAATATTTTTTGAGTTTATTCAAAATGTCAGCAAATCAAACAGGGTGTTTTAGACAAGAAACAAAGTCTGTCATCAAATTTTTGGAACAAACCATATAAAATCTACAGAAGAATAAGTGGTAATTTACTAAGCTTTTTGCTTAGACGTAGCACAAGGCCGCATGAATTGGGCACCCAATGAGGATCGAACTCACTCGTGTAGGTTTGCTAGTCTACCTTGCTAACCATTACACCACCCGATGTGCCCTCTACAGAAGAATAAGTGATGTGTTCAGAGAAGCATGTTTCAGTTTCAGGATATTTACCAATGGTTTAAAAATAAGTTTGACACTATGAACCTGAGTTGTGAAGACAGCCCATCAAGTGGAGACACACTAATTGTCTGGTAAAGAAAAAGTTCTGAAAGCAATAGTCAGTAAAGAAGGTCATGCTGATAGCGTTCCGGGACATAGAAGGACCTATCACAATTGATTTCAAAGAAAAGGGTGCAGTTGTAAACAGTGCCTCCTATTGTCAACTCCTTATGCAAAATTCGCCCTATTTATAAAATTACACTTATATTTATATATATTTAGACAACTGTTCTTTTGTAAATATGTAAAATTTAGGAATATCACGCCTCTGACCATCCCACCGATTCTTATCAATACCAAAGAAAAGATTCAAATATTTATTTTAATTTCATTTCTAAAGACTTTAAAACACAGCACAGTTGTGCTTTCCTTCGTAAATGTGTCTGTATGTGTGCATATTTGTTAGTTGGTTGTTTGATTGGGTTTTATGACATATTAACCTTTTTAGATTATTTAATGACAAATTCATTTTTATACAAATAATCAGCTCTATTTCAAGCAAATCGGTTTAGCATACAAAAAAGTTTCATTTCAAACAATTGAGTTTAGCATAAGTACGCAATCTAAATGTAAGTACACAGTTTAATGGTCAAAAACATTTCTATTTCAAGTTATTAAGTTTAGTCAAACAGTTCTAAGTCAACCAACTCAGTTTAGTATAAGTATAATTTTGTCCAGGTACAGTTAAATGTCAAAACCGTTCTATTTCACACAATTCAGTTTAGCATAAGTACGTAGTTTAAATATCAAAACAGTTCTATTTCAAGTAATTTAGTTTAGCATAAGTACGCAGTTTAGTTCTATTTGACCTATTGTTAGGGCCCTATCTGGTGCTACCACTCCGGGCTAGAGTGGGTCTAGGAGCGATGGCAATGAAGGGATGCTCCGCATTCCCCAAAGATCCAGCATTACTGGAACCTCACCATCAGATTGCTTAGTGTCATAACCAGGACACTCGTTGGGAGAGTCTTACTCTTCTGCAGCGATGCAGTCGGAGTATTCTACAGCACCAACCGCCTGGTCACTTGTATGTTTGTGTGTATGCGTGTGCATGTATGTACGTGTGTGCTTGTGGTGGTAGTTACAGCTGTAAGCTTGTTGCATAATAATGAAAAAAAGCAATTTTCCAGAACAAATATTTATTTTTTCTCATAATTCATTGTTGTATATTTGGGTTTAATTTGCCCATGAATTACATAGGTCTATTATTATCAGTAGAACTTTTAGACGAAAAGTCATCTAATAACGGTGTTAGTTTACAACCATTGATCCAATCTTGATCTATTTTTGCACACACATATATATATATATATATTCAGGGCACAAACGTATATATAAATAGATGCATATATATCTTCAATATATATATATATATATATATATATATATATATATATATATATATATATTTCGATCCCGGCTTCGAGCTTCCTACGTGTCTAGCCACACTGAAGAGTTCTGATAGAACGAAACAGTCTGTCTGTGGATGACTATATATATATATATCTATAATCACAACTCATTCATACATATAGGTTTTTGTCTACCAAGAATATGACATTTTTTAATGTAAATTTTTTGTTTGTGCAAGAGTAATGCCAATCTTTCAATAAAACAACTAGAGCTTTATAGATAAGTTATAAGGCTTTGAAGAAAAGAAAGCTATAAAAAAGACATATGAAAATGAATGCTGTAACGGTTACGTTACCCGCATTGCTTTTCTGCCTGTCTATCTCTCTCTGCCTTTCTGTATCAGTATATATGTATATATGCACACACACGTGTATGTGTGTGTGTGTCGTGTATACAGAAATATAAAACAACTAACACGAACTCTACGACTTCCTTTTTTAAATTAATGTAAATATAAATTTATGTAAGAAAATAATTAAATGCTTTCAGTTTAAAAGTATTTATGAAAATCAACATTCCAGACTGCTGCCTAAATAGTCATAGGTTTTATCATATTGCATAATAGTACAAAGAATTGATAATCGTCACGCCAAATTCCTCACACATGCTCAATAGTGTAACAGTTATCAGTTTATGAAAATGAGTATAGGAATCAAGTTAACTTCCGGCTGAAGTTATTCACGGTGAATCCACATAAATATCAGAAAGAAAGGCTTGAGTTAACTTTTCCCTGGACTCTGTTCCAAGATCACGCTCAGAATTTCAATTGCCTTTTCTCAAAACAGAATTAGTGAGTTGAGTGAAAAATTATTTTACCCAATGGTTTTTTATCTCATTGTCTTTAAACGTACCAAGATAAGATTTATAAATATCAAGAATATAAACTAAAGTTGGTGACCGTAATCGAGGGCGACCCGAAGGCTCCCTTTTCAATAACTACTACACCGACGTGTTGGAGAGAGCGCTACACCTTTCCCACATTAACCTTGATACGTACCTTATAATGCTGAGTGTTAAGCAAGGAGGTATGAAGTACGATTCTTTAAGTCTTTGGTATGACACGACCTGCGACAGAACCCTGGTCTCCCAGGCCCATTGCAAACACTCTACCCATTATACTTGTATATAAAAGACTCCGTGATCATGAAATAATTAATTTAGAGGATTATTTTTTAAGTCAAAGGTTACAATTCATTCCTTATATCATCATCATCATCATCATCGTCAAGGTGTACCGACAGCACTGATTCCAATGATTCTCTCTCGTCATCCGTCCCTGTCAACTATCATTCTCAATAGGTCTTCTCGACATCATACAGTGTCCACATGGAACTGATGATTGTAAGTTTTTGCTGGTTGATCAAAACTAGTGTGTCCATGTGTGGGACTTCATTGAAGAAGATTGCTTATGAGCTCGTCGTCCCTTCTGCGGCAATGCCCAGCATATCTTGTTCGTCAAACATGGATGAAATGGCGCAAGGTTTTTGGTTGTTGTTTTTGTTGGTGAGAGGAGATTTATCTGGTGTAATGGCTAAAGTGCTGGACTGCAGACTCGAAGTAAGCGAGTTTGAACTCCAGTGGCGCTGTTACGTTCACTTTCGAACTAATACCTTGGGAAAGGCATGAACCCTCTTATCCTTCAGTTATTAAATAGATGTTAAATAATATCACTGCTTTTCTTCTACAAGGATGGCTTTGACATATTCTATGAAGATTTATCTGCCATTAAACAAAGAAACCAAACCAAGCTAACTTTTTTTTCTGAAAAATGAGCTTTCAAAATTCTGCTAATACAAGAGTATATACAATTTATGAATTCGAGTTCTTCAAATGAATTACAAAAATATGCCGCTTGTTTTGATAATCCTTGCTATTATAAATTCTATAAGAATATTAGGCATTAGAATCTTTTGTATAGTTTGAAATCTTACTTTTCAAAACTTTTGTCTCGGAGTGGACATCCGTTCATTGTGTAAGGATTAGCTAGATGGTCTTACATAGAGATATTACAATGATAACTAGAGTAAGTAGTGAAAACATCCATGTGCTAACGAATCCGTCTGGTTTACATATAGATATTTTAAAAGTTTTATATACAATCAGCGTAACATCTTAGAGCAATAGTTAGCAATCTTTTCTTTCTTCGAACGGAATTTAGACTAAAATATTTGGACACATTTTGTAGGCAAATGCAGAAATGTATTTAAAAAAGTATTTATTCATATTAGTATACGGATACAAAAGTTTAATGCTTCCAAAGCCTTTAACGGACGAGTCAGGTTTAACAAGACCTCTCCATAAAAACTAAATGCGCCATGTGTCGCGGCATAGTTCTCTCAACTCTCCTTTGAGGTGCAGAAACTTGGACACTGTACAAAGCGTCCATAAGATACGTCACATGCGCAAAATGCCAAATGCCAAGTTGTGTTAGCATTCTCAAATAAGTTCTTTCCGGAGAAGTCTTAACTCTCTGGCATGTACGATATACTCGACCAAAGTGAAGGTGCCCGTGGTGTAATGGTTATCCACGTAGGAAATGGACACGACGACACGAGTTCAAATCCTTGACGAGACTGATTGCATTTCACACAGCACTAATACCCTTGAGAAAGGTATGAATTCAATTATTCTCCCTCCAGCTATGGGTAAATTGTAGGTCAGACTGTTTTATTCAGCCTTGGTGAGGCAACTAGTCTAGGAGAAGGAAAACTCTGAATTCAAACCTGTTAAACTCCGCTTTAAAAATTGACCTTATGTCATATCCTGCCTGAGCGGAGGGGTTGGTAAATATGGATATACTCGACAAAAGTAACCTAAGATGGGCTGACAAATTGAACAGAGAGCCGTGAGCCAAAACAGATCCTGTACTCTCAAGTTCGAGAAGGGTCATGTAAAACAGGTAGAACAAAACCCAAGCCTAAGAACATGATCTAAAGACATTTGGGGTCATAAACATTTGTTTAGACAACTGGCTATTCCTGTTCAAAAAGCGAAAAATCTCGGGTAAAAAATTTGCAGGATGTCATTATTGGATAAGATGGTAAGTTAGAAGTAGAATCTTCCGGAAGGGATTCAAAATACAAAACATTATTCGTAGTTATTTTTCATTAAATAAATTAAGAATAGTTACCAATGGAAAAAAAAGATTTGGTGCTTCTTTAAACTAGACATAGAAAAATCCATGATAAGTAATTAATTCCAATTCGTTTAGGAAACATTTGGGTTGAATTCAACTCACAATGTAGTGTAGTGGCTAACGTGCTGGACTGTGACATCGTAGTAAGTGGGTTCGAACTCGAGTCACTCATTTACGTTTACTTTCGAACGAATTTCCTTGGGAAACGTATGAACAACCTTATTCCCCACCCCAGAACCCACCGTTTTCTCCTTTATATGGATGTCTTTCTTTTTTGTATTTAATGGTACGAAGAGATAAAAATCCCTATTCACTGAAGAATAGAATGAAAAACCGAATAAAGATAATCTAATAATTTGCTCTAATAAAAAGGATTACGAACATTATCATACACTTCTGAGATTTTGCATAGTATAAATAATATTATGATGAAGAAAAAATGATAAAAAGCAGTAGTCCTTAGTCGAGGGTGACGGGAAGGCTCCCTTTTCAATAGCTACTACACCGAGGTGTAAGAGAGAGCGCTACTCTTTTCCTGGATTGCTTTACTTTACCATTGATACCTACCTTATACTGCTGAGTGTTAAACAAGTGGTATCAAGTACCATCTTTAAGGTCTTTGGTATGAAGCGACCTGGGATTGAACCCAGGTCTCCCGGTCCATGGGTAAACCCTATACCCACTAGGCCAATGAGAATTTAATAAATAATCAATTCTCATCACCATAAACTGGGAAATTCTGATAACGAAGTAGAAATAGAATTTTCTATTACATTGTTTCAAATGTTTTTATGTTCATCTTGAAAATACCGAATGCAAAGACATTTTCTTGCCATAATACATTTAGACTTGTTAAAGTGGCTCTTAAACTGCAGTTTTCTCCGTGGATAAAGACAATTTTATTGTAAGAAATATCTAAATATGTATATATTTATCCACCCCTTCACACAAGTAGGATTCGACTCAAGGTAAATTTTTTGAGCAGAATTCAACAGGTTTTAATTCGGAGTTTTTATCCACCAAGACCGGTCGCTATACGATTGTTAAGGAGCCAAGTCTGCCATACTGTTATATTCACACCTTCTTTTGGGAATTAGCGCTATGTGAAATGCAAACAGTCTCATCCAGGATTTGAACTCAGATCACCGTGTACATTTCTACGACTGTAACCAATACACCACGAACACCTTCATATTTAGATATGTGTAAATTTAAAAAGTTAATTTCAATTGTTTTTATTTATGACAAGTAGAAGTATCCTTGTTTATTCTTGCTTAATTTTACTTTACGTATGTGTTGTAGTATAAAGTATGAATTTTTTAGTTTTGAAATTCAAATGAAGACGTTTACCCAGCTAAGCAACTAAGATAATTATGTGAGGTTGTCTAGACATTTCTAGATGAGTCAGTACCAATTTAAAAAAATGTATGAATGCAATCTCGATGCTTATTAAACGAAATGTTTTTTTATCGTAACAGAGGATGGTGCAAGTGAAACATTCTTCATAGCTACATACCAACTTTTCGTTTCCTCAACTGAAACTAATCTCAAGATTAGGACTTGAGGGTATCTTCAAATATCTTCAAATACACAAAATTTAACACGAGAAAAAAAAATTTTATAGGTTCTTTGAACAATTAAAAATTTGCTGGATTTAGTGAAATGGTTAGGGGAGTATTTTGAAGAAAATTAACATTTCGTTCAACGTTAATTTCTGTTCGGTAAATGCAGCATTAGTCTCGATACTTTTTGACACAACTCGTGTGGTTTAGTATTCGCAAAACATTGGACGTAAACAAGAAAATACCGAACGGCATACACTTTTGGAAATATTTTATAAGCATAATGGAATTTATAAAATTACTCATTTTATTAGTATCATTAATAAAATGCTAAAAGAAATTTAAAAAATTGATATCAGAATTGAAATGCTAAGCTTGGTACCATAACAGCTGTAAGAAGATGCACTATCACCATTATTATTTATAATTGCGATAATGCCACTCAACCACATACTCAGAGAATGCACAGTCAGATACAAACATAGTAAATCGCAGGAAAAGATCAATCACCTAATGTACATGGACGACATCAATCTGTTTGCAAAAAATGAAAAAGAATTGGAAAATTTAATACACGCTATCAGAATATACAGTCAGAACATAGGAATGGAATTTGTTCTATACCTCATTTATTGCATAGTTCATTTATAACAAAATATTCCAAATACTCTATTTAGATTGATTTAAACACTATCTAAAAATTTTATATACTTTGATTTGTTTAGGCGTTTATAATAGTGTCTCTTATATATCAATTTATTTTGCGTGTAACAAATTCTAAATGGACGTCTGTATATATAATCGTTAATGAGGAGTTTGTTTGATACCATTTCTTTAAACTCTTTAAATCTGAGGGGGTGTCCTCGTGGTGTAATGGTTAAAGCTAAGGACTGCGGAATCGTAGTACGCGATTTCGTACTCCAGTCGCGCTATTACATTCACTTTCGGGCAAATACCCTTTGGAAAAGTATGAACCACCTTATCCTCCCAGCTATAAATAGTACCACTACTGTTCTTCTAGGAGAATGGCTTTGGCATTAAATAACCTACAGAGGTTGATATGCCATTAAACAAAGAGACCAAACCAACCTTTGAATCCGAAATAAAAGATGAGAGCAAAATATGAGAACTATTGTTCTCCATTTAGTTTATAGGAATCAATGATTTGCGAGTCATTCATGTAGGGAGTTCGATTCCTAAATGTGTGGTCAAGTGATAGGCTAAACCAAACAGTGACCTGCAAAGAGAAATGATTACAAAGCTATACGATTTAGATCCGAAAGTATCAAGACTGAAGCTTTTATTTTTGTAATTTGAATGAACATGTTTTCACAGCTGAGAAATTTACACAGTAAAGTGATAATGTCTAGACGTAGAAACAGCAGTCTAGACGAATTCGAGATGAGTCAGTGCCACTTTGAAAAAAACAAAACAAAACATAAAAGCAATTTTTTTTTGAATGGAATATTTCTTTTTAATATGAATACAGGATTGTGCACGTGTGCTACTTAAACCTACGACAATGCCACTTTAATGCGTTTTCTAAACCTAAAAGGCTTAGATTTAAGAATGTGATGGACATTAAAAGATAATACCTAGCTTAACACAATATCGAAAGTCTTGGTGCTTCGACAAATGGTAAACTCGTTGGAATAATAATGCTGAGAAGTAAAAGAACTAATTTTGAAGAAAATTAACATTCTATGCGTTGTTAATTTCTATCTAGATAAGTATAGCTTAAGTGTTGATACTTTTTGAACACATTCTATATTTTTGTCTTTTGCTTGATTATTTAACGAAAGTGTCGCTTTGAAGCAACGGCTTACAAGCTAACGTCATAAATTCATAGATATAGTGATTTCAATCGTCGTGATGTGCTCCGCACACACACAGACACACATACACACACACAAACACACACACACACACACATATATATGATGGTTAAATATATATATATATATATATACACTCACACACATATATATATAATGGTTTAACACACACACACACATATGTATATTTATATATGATGGTTAAATATATATATATATATATACACGCACACACATACATGTATATATATAATGGTTTAACACACACACACACACACGCACACACACACATATATATATATATATATATATATACACATATATATATATTGGAATCCTGTTATTGAGCAACAACTATTCAATAACATTATCCCCGTAGTGAATCTGACTAAGTAAATGCTCAACACATTAGATTTTGAGAAACCGAATAGTCTCGTTTTATGCCATTAGGGACTCCGAAATGAAAAATCATCAATCATTTTAGAGGCACTCATGTTGTATTCATTATTTTCACTGAAAATGGGCATGATGATTCGAGTTCAATACTTGGGCGAGGCTGTTTGCGTTTCCAATAGCACTAATACTCTTAGGAAAGGTGTGCATCTAAATATTCTGCCTCAAGCTATGGATGAATAGTACGACAGATTGAATTCTTTAACAATCCAGTTAAACTCCGCAAAAAATTTACCTTGTGCCACATCCTGCTCTTGTGTAGGGGTTGATAAATCCATATATTATCAAGTGTTCAATTAGAGAGGGAGAAAATAGCGTGATAAATAGAATTTGTCAAAAATTCTCTTATTTCATCTCACAAAACTCGTCTAAGTTCTCTTTTCTAAGAAGCCAGTTTATTTCGCTTTTGTTCTTTATAAAAATGCAATAAATGTAACTGAAAATGAAACTGCAAAATATGTGAATAAAAATGTAAAATGTCATTTTTGCTATGTTGAAAACATGAAGAACTACAGACACATATAGAGTTGTAAATGGCTCCAATAAACGTTCCTTGTTATAGCAGGGACTATATAGATTAAGAGAAAGAGAGAAATTTCAAAACAGTAGCAATTACCAGGGGAAGTAAAATATGCAAGTTGTTTTTATTTTTTTAAATATTTTCTCCTTACTGGTGTGGTTGAAGATGTAGGTGTTTGATATATTTGTAACGGACCGTTGCAAATAAAATAGGCGCAAATTGAAAAATTAATGTGTTGGTACCAGAACACGTGTTATGCAATAAGATGTCAGCAAATAAATGGAATGATTGATTGACTATTAGACCATTTTCTCGTTAAAAACTAGAACAATTGAGCAATATTTGGGCTATTTTCTAAACTGGTAGTTTTAATAGTATTTTTATTTTATTTTGAGATGGAAGTTTTCAACTGTTATTACTAATTATGTCCACTATTTCCTTTCGTCTTTTAATTAAAAATTTGTGCTTATCCGAGCTGTTGTAAAATAACGAATCAGATGAGTTTCGATGAATAAGAAAAAAATTGTGAAATATTTACCGATCAAAAAATACTAGTCAGAATTGATCTAAAAAAAAAACTCTCTCAAAGGAACCGCCCAAACAACGTACCTACCTATGATTTGGAAAATACTAATGGTACAAATAAGGGAAGAGATTTATTACTCGCTAACTAATCGCGGATTGTTCGCGAAGGAAAAGAAAGGATGCTGCAAAGAATCAAAAAGCACAGGAGAGCTACTCTACATTGATTAGCACATCCTCAACAAGGGCAAGACAAGACGGAAAAATCTAGCTATGGCCTGGATTTACTACAAAAAGGCATAAGATTTGGTCCCGCAAAGCTGGATAATAAACTGTCTCAAAATGTCCTAGATAAAACTTTATTGACAAAACCATGAAAACCTGGAGAGTGGAATTGATAGCAAGAGGGAAAGGTTTAAACGAAGCGAGGATCCAAGGAGGTATATTCTATGGAGATGCACTATTACCATTATTTTTATGATTGCAATAATGCCACTCAACTATATACTCAGAAAATGCAGTCTGATAAAAACTTAGTAAATCGCAGGAAAAGATCAATCACCTAATGTACATGGACGACATCAATATGTTTATAAAAAATGAAAATGAAAAGCTATAGCAGGAATTGAAATACATCCTACTAAAGCCTGATTGTCACAGCTGGTGAATTTCAACTGGACGTGAGGACACTTTAGAAGAACGACATGCAATAAAATTGTGTTTTAAACTTGGAAAAAATGCCACAGAAACGTATGGAGTACTTGCATGAACCGATCATCAGTTTTTGAGTGGCATAAGAGATTCAAAGAAGGCAGAGAGTCTGTGAGGGATGATGAGAGGTGTGCAAGGAGTAAGGAAGTCAATATACTAGAGCACTAGAGTTGATTGGCCAAAGGGTAAGGTTAGGGTTACTATGTTGATGTTTTAAGGGAGTTCAGGAAGAGATTCCGTCGGAAGAGGCCAGCACTCTTCAAATCGAGTCAGTGGCATTTCCAACAGGACAATACACCAGTCCACAACTTCTTCCTTGTCAAAGACTATTTGACCAAGATGGGCATCAAGATAGTTCCTCAGCCTCCCTATAGTCCAGACCTTGCTCCCAGTGACATTTGGTTATTCCCTAAGCTCAGAGGCTGTCATTATGATACAATTGAGGAGATGAAAGAAGCTGTGACGAAGGTCATTGACACGCTGACACAAGAGGACTTCCATGGGGCCTTCCAGAGGTTGTTAGAAGTGTACAACAAGTGCATTGCAGCTGGAGGGGATTATTCCGAAGGTGAATTGAGTTTCATGTGTGTACTATCAATAAAAGTGCCCATACGAAAAAAGTCTGGAAAATTATTTAATGATCCTCGTATATATAATATATTTGAAATGTAGTATATAATAAGCTTTGTTGATATTTTTTTATCTTTCTAAACAGGTTTGTTCCTCTTCTTCATCATTTTTTTCATATTCAATTGTGCATATTGCATGGGGTTTTAATAAACGTACTATTGTCGTAGGAGAGAAGTATGAAAAAAGAATGGTGGGCTTTCTTGGTAAGCGGAAAAATGCGATGTGAATATCTCGGGAATGCAACAACTTAAGTGCGTGTGCACGTGTGTGTATATATATATATATATGTGTGTGTGTATGTGTGTGTGTGTGTGCGTGTGTGTGTGTGTGAGACAGAGACAGAGAAGAACGACAAGTATGGGTATCTTTTTTGGCCTTGTATTGCATTCTTGTGTATAATTTATTATTAATATAACGACTATTTTGAAGATATTCGTTGCATTCACTTATATGAATAATCATTTTTATCTCTGAAAGCCTTTTCTATTTTGTCTTGATAGAAGAAGAAAAAATTCCCCCTGAAAAGTACACGAGGCTTTTATGAGCATCAAAGATGCTAAAATATTTGTATAAACTAAGAATCCATTAGGTATGAGGAGATTTTGAAATAGAACAACAGAAACAATCATTACCAAGAATGTTAAACTAATATGGATGGAAAATGCAGAAGAAAAGATGAGTTATTTTGGTGAGCGGAAATATTCAAAGTGAATGAAAGTTGAATGAGTCTGGCTAAGTTAAGTGTAGGATAGTAAAAGACCACCTTCGATCCACTTGTTTTGACCTTGTACCACATTTGTGTATTAGAATGAATAAATAACATCGTCTTGAATGCAATACCAAACATATTTTGCGGTTATTCTGGAATTCATAGACTGGTCACATTTATTATTTTAGCAGAGAAATCTTTTAAAAAGCTAATCATATTCGAAAGGTTGAGAAAGAAAACAAACACATTAATAGGAACTTATAATTAACACAGATGGGAAACATGATAAAATAATCATTACCTCAATTTCTTTTTGATTTTGTGTTACATTTATAATATTTATGTTAAATTTATGAAATTTGAGTTAAATTTAAGAGATCTATGTTAAAATTTATGAGATTTATGTTAAATTTATGAATTTTGTGTTGAATGCATAAATTCAGATATACAAATAAAGTCAAACAATTAATCTTGAAGGCGTTTCGAAACAACAATAATGCATATTATTTTTATTGCAATTTTTTCTCAAGATAACGTTTTAAAGTTTAAAGTACTGAAAATCTTCCTCATTATAAAAATAAATATTCAATCTTAAATATTTACCAGCATTTATTTCATTTTAATTTCAGTTGGTGTTATTGTAACTCCCCGATCGTCATTCCGCAGCCGTTAGTAATTTCTTGGTATATATGGCAGGCGTTTAGTTAGGATAACCACTAAGTTTAAATAATTAGATTGGAACGATTGCTACGAGTTGTTCTTGGAAACTTTAATGGTAAAGCAGATTGCATAAAAAGGTAAGCTTAGGGAAGTAAGGCCTATTCCCTGGCACCCATGATATCATCAATGGTTCGACAACAATCTTTACTAATTGTGTGGGAAACGTTTTCGTTATTTCGGCTCGTTGAAGTTCACCGAGACCGTAGTTGGTTTTCAAGGAAATTTGCACGGTTTAAGACGCGAATGCCACCTGAAAATTCACTGAACTTAAAGCACAGCGAAGGTTTACAGCATATTCAGCTGTGGCTCTCTCTCCAAAACGAGAGAAAAGTTCATGTATACTTTTCATGTTTTTATATTGCCAAATATGCTTGTAAACCTGGACAAGAAGCAAATCAGCCAACCTATATCTGCTCTATGTGACTGACTAATTCAGCCGAATCAACTGATGACAGTTCCGTGTAGTTTAAAAATATGTTTAGATCGCACTTCACATTCAGATTTTATTCATTCTGTTCTACTGTGTGTATGTCCGTACGTCTGTGTGTATAGAGGTAAATTCAGTTTGATTAGACAATCTCTTGTTATATAACTTTTGAAAAAAAGATTCATTTACTAAACAAACTTGATTTCACAATAATCTGCTGCCATTCTGCAGTAAACGACAGATTTTGTTTTACTTTGAAAGTGGTGCAAACTTAACCACCATTTTGTTTTTCGTTGGCTAATACTACGATTTAGCGAATTTCAAAAGCCTAACACGATTTGTGGAAGACAACATTTTCACATGTGAAAAAAATTGTTTTTTCTTCTTCAAGTAAGGTTTTACTCACTTGTCACATTTATTTTGTTATTCAGAAAATGAATCTCGTGATGTTTTATGATACGCATAAAACTTAATGAGAAGGTTTAAGACAGGAAGGTAAGGTTTCAGAACTTACGAGCTTTTGTTTTTGTAACATTTCATTTTTGTGAAAAAGTTAGGGTTTTTCTCTAAAAATGCCTTTTGGCAATATTAGCTGTTTATGTAACCTAAACTATGACGAGTGTGAGTACAAAGCAATCAAACAGAAAAGAGTCAATGGCTTAAGTTCGAGTTTCAGCTCAGACTGCATCTATTTAAAACTAATACGCATGGGAACAGTAGAAAATTCATATCATTTCACCCTGTCTCATCAGTAGATGAGACTCGTTTTTCTTCGGCATTTCTGCAGTTAGTAAATCATGGGCGAATGGGCACTTGATAGTATAGTAAAAAAGATGTTACATACAATGTCAACCTGGATAGACACTACTCCATTTTTAATTTTACGGGGTAAGTTTATTAAATAGATCTTTTTTATTCACTCAATGATGACAAAATAAAATTTGAAGCTGGGGAGATTTAAACGATAATAACCCCGTTTTAATTAATTATAGGTAATTTTTAGCTTTTTTGATAGAAACATTTTGAGATATGTTTTTTTTTATCATGGCAATACCAAAGTTTCCCTACATTTGAACTGGAGTGGTTTTATTTTTAGCAGCATGCGGAGGGAGTTAAACAATTGTTGAAACAAAGCAGAAACTCTCTGTTAATTTTATTCTCTTTCTCTTTTATGGTTACTACAAGGAAATAGTTTAAAATATTGATATATTTAACTAAATATTGCAAATTAACACCTTGGATTATGGAAGAGAAAATAGGTCTACTCCATCGTCCAATGCATGATTTTTCTATATTTGGTTAAAGAAATCAAAATGTTAACTGCAATAATAGAAATACAGTGAAAAGAAAAAGAAATAAATTTATCAGGTAAGATCTATGAGGCCTTGGCTTTATTTCAACTTTTGTAAAACACTCTGTATATATTTACAGTATGGATAACTGTTTATAAATACGATATACTATACGTAAATTGATGGAAAAGATAAAAACAGATTCAGCCTATTAGACTTTTCACTTCTTCATAGATAGGTTGGCCGAGTCTAACAAACGATCATTTGTATAGGATTAGTTAATTCAAATCAAACCCACTAAAATATCAAGGGGTTCAAGAAGAACACCAAATCTCCATAACAAAACGTTCATATTCGTAATATTATAATCAGCATTGGCATTTTACAGAGAGGGTTATTCAGTTAATAAGGTGAATTTAATCTAAGAAGATTACATTCGCACCTTTTTCAAGAAACACATGTTTCACCGATTGGTAAACATTTATTTCCACTTAAACATGATTCATCGGACAAATAACACATTTTTCTGTAAATTTCATAAGGTTTGTACTTCACAGTCACGAAAAATTTGATAGCCGACCTTGCACCAATTTGAACTGTCTCTAATAAAATATTTCTGTGAGATTAAGATAATTTTCGCGATAAACCAATTGCAAACAATGCAGAATTTTCATAAAGGCAAAAAATAACTTGAAAAGAAAAGAAATATTATTTTTCTGAAAAATATCTTATTTATTGAATAATCCTCGAATTATTATTATTATCACCATTATTATTTGTTCTCTTTTGAGAGCTTTTGACACCAGCGTTAGTTGATGGTTTTCCGCTAGAGTTTGAGTGACAACAAGTCTCTTCAAGTCTCCAGGACTCTTCTCAGTATTCTGGCCGATCTCAATAATGGTGTAGTTTGGACAGTCTCCATCCGTCCTGTTATTTACAAGTCCTGTTGTCCTCTTACCAATCCTTTGGTGACTGTACCAAGAGCACCAATTACAATTGGTATAATCGTTTCTTTCATGTTCCACAGCTTCTTCAATTCCCTAACAAAGTCGAGGTACTTATCCCGCTGTACACATTCTTTCAATTTAACTCTGTGGTCCACTGGGACTCCAAAGTCCACAATTCTGCAAGTTTTCTTTTTTTTTGTAGTTGATTATTATAAGATATAGTCGTCTGGCCGAGATTTAGTGATCTGTTTGGATCTCAAAATCACAGAGGAGTTTGTGCGTCTCATTCTCTTGGACAGATTCTGGGCTGTGCATATACCAACTTTTTGTATGTTCAAACTTCAACGTCTTGCACAATTCCCAGTGGATCCCCTTGCCCACCTAGTCGTGTCTCGTCTTATACTCTTTCTGTGCTAATTTGCTGCATTCGCTTATTATGTGATTGATGGTTTCGTCTCTATCACCACATAACCTACATTTACAATTTTGTTGCGTCTTATCTATTCTTCCTTTGATATGATTGGTTCTTATGGCGTTGTCTTGTGCTGCTATTTGGAGAGATTCTATTTCTCTCTTAAGGTTTCCTTTTCTTAGCCACGTCCAGGTTGTCTCGTGTGAGGTGTTGTTTATTAGTCGTTTAAAACGCCCATAGAGTTGTTTTTCTTCCTATTTTTGTTTCCTAGTTATTGTCATTATCTTGTCCATCGTGTTGTCAGTATCGTTTCTGAGGTCTGTAATCAGTCCTACTTCGTGTTTTTCTATGTAGTTCTCGAGTTGTTATATTGATGCGTCAACGCTGTCTTCAATGCTGGCAAGTCCTCTTTCTTCCATCCTCTCTTGATACATATAGTCTATCAACGTGGTCTCTGGGATGTAATGCCTTATGCATGCTCATTCGTTTTCTTGTTCTTTGCTTCATTTGCTTAAGTTTTTCTCTGGTCCTCTTCAGAAAAGAGTCCCGAATTTCTAATGACGGGTACAGCCCAGGTATTTATTCCTTTGATAAAGTTTCTGCGAGAGTTTTGTCTCGGGTAGCTTTCTAGTTCGCCTGAGATATTCTTTCTGAATTTTTTCTTTTATCACTACTTGTTTGATGGTGTCAGCCTCCAAGATGCCCACCTATTTGTACGTTTCTTTTCTCTTAGCGTTCTAATCTTGTTTTGATTTTGTTCTTCCATTCCGTCCGTCATATGTCGTTTGCAACTTTTCATTACTGTCTCAGGATTCTGGCCGTTCTTAGCAATGCTGTCGTTTGGATAGTCTCTACCCGTCCGCCAACTTCCAAGTCCTCCTGGCCTTTTAATAATCCTTTAGTTATTGTGCCTAACGCCCCAATCACAATTGGCACATTCGTTACTTTCATGTTCCACAGTTTTTTTTTAAATTCTCTAACAAGGTCGAGGTACTTATCCTTCTTTTCACTTTCCTTCAGATTTATTCTGTGGTCTGCCGGGACAGCAAAGTCGACAATTTTACAGATTATCTTTTTTTTGTTGATTATTATGAGCTCTGGTCTTCTGACCGGGATTAAGTGATCCGTTTGTATGCTAAAGTCCCATAAGAGTTTATGCAAGTCATTTTCTAGGACAGGTGCTGGGTTGTGCATATACCATTTTGGGCTAGGGTAAAGCATTCAGGTATAAGACGATTAACTTCTCTCTCATTACTTGTACAGAAACAACATTTGGGATCAGCAGTATTCCTTGGATATCTATCTGAAATCCATGTTTTTGCACCATTTGTTAGGACATTCAAATCTTAATCACTTGCATAATTTTTAATAGACTATCTTTCTTGCCCAGTCATGCCTACTTTTGCATTTATTTTGTATCAGTAATAATCCAACTGTATTAAGACGCAAACGTAGACGGAAGAAATTCATTAGATCTCTACGATCACATTTGCTGAGATTATTAACCGTCATAGCAATGACACATTTGACTTTGTTTCCATAACCGATTATTAGTTTGGGTGCCATTCCACCTTTTAGATGACTTGATGATGAGTATCTCCTCTCTATGTTGTACTGGGTTACATGATATAAACAACAAGAAACAATCCTTGAATTCAAAATAGATAAGAAAAAATATCTCTAATAGTCCTGCTATTTATTCATCTCTAGAAAAAGAAGATAATTTCTGTTTTATAGAAGAGTTAAAAAAAAGCCTTTATAATATAACAAATGATCAGATAAAATTATTACGTAAATCAAAACATTTACTTGTTACGGTCAAATCATGTTGAAAGCACAGGTTCCCGCTACGACACAGAAGTTATGAAACAATACTTCTGTTCAGTATTTAGATCATAGACTACTAAAAAGATCAAACCCCTCCATCTCAACCCCCCAAAAATAAGTGGGGCAAGAAATCTGATGCCTTTTGTCCAAGACGAAGCAAATGGGCATAAATTCTAACTGAATATCCAAAACAGCTTCCTCCAACATTTTGAATAACCTTATTGTTAATATTTAACCTTTTTTTTAGTGTTGTGTTTACTCTCTTTTATTTGTTGTCTTTTTATTTCTTGTCTTTTTTTTCACAAGGATTTGTCTGAGATTGTGAGATACGCTAATTGTTAATATTCACTTTTTTTCTTTTTCACTTTTTGTTTCTTCTGGGAGTTGATGTCAATTGATCTCTGCAAAATATTCCAGAGAGAAATAAATAAACTTTACTTGCGAAAGCAAACATTCTGAAGGATGTTGAGGTCTTAAAAAAGCGACTCAAAAACAAAGAACACTATACAATAGAACAAAGGAACATTTGAAAGGATAAAGTTTCGTTTCTGGTTTTCTTCTGTATAACATTGTTATTTTCTGTAGGCTTTACAGAGAGAAAATTGAAAATCTAGTTTGGTTATTTCGTTTAATGGCCTATCAATCGTTGTGGGTAATTTTATGCTAAATCCCATTTATACATATATAAGATTTGTAAGTGAATAGTTTGTAGGTAACTTTACTTTAAAACAACTTAAAGCTCATTTATTTATACACAGCTAAAATGCTATTTAACACAAATAATTCTATATGATATTAATCATTTCTTTGCACACAGTTAAAATGGTTTCAAGTATTGTTATCCCAGGGCAATTGATCCTCATCCACCGCCTTGTGTCCTCTTTAAGATAAAAAGAGTAAGATGTTTTCACGCCACAAGAGCCAATCGAATAATTCTGTCAGGATAATCATATAGATGCTAGGATTTGACTTGACGAACCGTTTTTCCGATCGAAACTCTCCAACCACCCGTATGAGCAAAAGTTGAGTGTTGCAAATTACGTGACCACTTCCGTTTATGGGTCCCAGACTGCTCAGCAACTAGAATCCCATCCTTACGTATTACTGGTCACCACCTTGGGAAAACAGGTAGCCTCGTTAGGGAGGGTGTCTTGAGCAATTGTTGTGTTCCACTGACCCAGTCTGCAGAGAAGAAATTGAAAACTTAAAAAAGTTAAATCTTTCGTCTGGAGACTGAGAATAAATCCTGCAATTGAATAAGGTTTGAATCTTCTGGTCGTTGCATTGGCTCTATGCCACAGTTCTAATTATCTGTCTTTTCCACTTTATCAAATATGTTATTCTAATTATATATAAAATATAAGGTGACTTATATATATATATATATATATATATATATATATATATATATATATATATATATATATATTAAAGATTTATACATAAAAGATATTAAATTAGAAAATTAACGCGATTAATGGGCCCATTGATCAAGTGGGTAGAGTGTTCGGCAATGGTCCGGGAGACATGGGTTCAATCCCAGGTCACGTCATACCAAAGACTTTTAAAATGGTTCTTGATACCTCCTTGATTAACACTCAGCAATATAAGGTACGTATCGAGGGTAAAGTGGAGCAATCCAGGGAAAGGAGCACCCTGCCCTACATCTCGGTATAGTAGCTATTGAAAAGGGAGTCTTCTGGCCGCCCTCGACTACCGTCGCCAACTACAAAACTAGTTTATATTTTATTGGGTTGAATAATCTTTCATATAATTTTTTTCTAATATATGAATTTTGATGTATAAATCTTAAATGTTTAATTTAAGATAAACTTTCTTTCCCTGGAATAGCTATAACCCTCCATAAAACCTTTCGCCATCTGATGATACAGGTTTTGTTGAAATGATTCACAATGGCTTACCGTCTGAGGAGTTTTACTTTGCATTATTGATATAATTACTCTGTATGTGAGATTTTTTAATATTTATAACCATGCATTAAACACTCAGTTGGAATATATTTCAGATTATATCTTCCTAATATAATTTATTCCGTAGAAGTCTAATTTTGTACTTAATTTGAATATATATATATATATATACATATATATTTTGGCGAACAATTTTATGGTGGGTTACAGCTTTATATATATATATATATATATATATATATATATATATATATATATATATATATAATAGAAGAATTGATATTATATTAATTAAATTACCAGAAAATCCAGCAAACACCCACATGCGGAACACTGAACAGCTGTTTCAACATTATTGGGTCTCATCAGCAGCGCATACCATAATCTCCACCACTAGGGATCGAACCAGCAACCTCAGAATGTAGAAACCAATAGGCCACCAATTCATGCCACATATAAGCGATGCTAAATCAACTGGTAAGAACGCGCAACCGCATGATCATATGTATCTTGAAAGTACGTTTTTAACTTACAGAGGACACAACCACCCTATATATATATATATATATATATATATATAAGCTATTTTTTATTCGGTTATATATATATATATATATATATATATATATATATATATATATATATATAACCGAATAAAAAAATAGCTTATTACTTGGGTTTCACAAATAGGATTATGAGGGAAAGTGAGTCCCTGATGATCCTATTGGTGAAACCCGGATATTAAGCTTTTTTTTTTTATTCGTTTTCCATAATCGGCTCTACTTATATATTAAACACTTTTTAATAATTATATCTTGTGACTCATTCGGGTTTATTATTTTTCTTCTATTTGATCATATATATATATATATATATATATATATATAGAAATATACAGAATATATACAGAAATAAATTACGTTGTTGTTATAGTAACAAGAGGCATTAGTTAGAAAGAACCGAAGATAGATACATATCAACTCGTAATCCTATTATACTTTTCAAGTATATTACGCACAGATACACACAAAAAATGTAATACTAGTAAAAAAAGTATTTTTTTTAAAGATTACTTTTAATTTATATTTTAATGTTACTCGCTTTATTGTTCTTGTCCCGTTGAAAATGATTTCATGTTTCGTTTTCCAGACAAGTTTTCTATGTATGAAAATTATTATGCAAAAGTCGTAATTGATATTTTGTGAGATTTTTACCGAGTAATTTCAAGTAAAGGTTTTTATTTGCTTTGCCAAGTCAGAAGAGCTTAGCTGGAAGAAACTGAAAATAATCCAAGGAAAGCTACTAGAAGGAACCCTACAAAAACAAATAAACAGGAAAAAAGATAACAAAAATAGAAGATACAAAAACAACAAAACAAAAACAAAAAACAAAACAAAAGTGGAGTAAGGGATGAAATCAGAAAGTTTATGCTTTCCTTCAGTAATGAAGATATTTTCTACTGTTTATTTTGGTAGTATTCAAACGAAATACATATATTGTACATAACTACTCCTGGTATAATCGTACTGAATATCGTGTCATATTTATCTGGCTTCCCACGAGGGCCAATACAAGGTCATATTTCATTGCTCATTTTCCACAGTCTGTGCTGGAAAAACCTTCCAGCAACTCACAGTCATTTGGTTTTGGTTCAAAGAGAAGTTTTTGCTTCCGGGTTAGAATCTGCAGAGATTAAGCACATCCGCTTCTATTTTGTTTTATGCTTACGCAAGAATAAAATTAATCCAAATTCCAAAGGTCAGAAAGATAAAGTTTAGGATCTGAGAATTCCTGAAAAATAATTAAAACATCAATGGAGATGCTGAAGATCAAATTAGGGACAATATGATTTATTCATAGCATTAGTGTTCAGTCATAATTTTATTGGATAGAAAATAAGTACACTTTGATAATTTTACAGTAGTGATGGATTTCATTTTAAATATGAGTTTATTTTATATTTTATCTATATATCTTATATTTTATACACACCATTTATTTTTGTTTTTTGTTTTGTAGATAATAATTTTTGGTTAAAAGGATAATCAAGTTGATGCTCATATTTCCAGCAGATTTGTTTTGGAAAACCTCTTATTTATATACATTCATAAGATGATTATTCAATCATTAAATCATTAATGATTTTTTATTATTATTTCAGCTAAATTGTGCATTATATTATAAAAAAAGAACGATTACAATCATGATTCGATGAATACTTTCAGCAGTTTACGATATCGTCGGCTCTTTGCAATTTTTGATCATGCAGAATGATAGAATGAAATGAATGCTAGTTTGAAGTTAACCGATCCCATCTCAATGATCATTTGTTTTATCACAATAGCAAAATAATGACTCTCGTTGTCATACAGCAACATCTTTATCCAGAAAAACGTCGTCGTTACAATGCTTCATTGAAACAAATCAGTCGGTCACTATAACGCGTAGTAATATATCGTACGGGAGCAAGCAATTTGTTGTGAAGCGTTCATTTTGAATGCCATTAAATTCAAAGAAAATATTTTCTCCTGTGGTTTCCATTTGAACTGATACATTTAAAATGCGTATCTATCTATCTATCTATCTATCTATCTATCTATCTATCTATCTATCACTTTCTTATGCCCCACTAGCAATGGGTTAAATAGTACGACTACTGTCCTTCTATATGGATGCCTTATGACATTAAATAACTCACCATGGTTGATGTGCCATTAAATAAAGAAACCAAATCTATCTATCTATCTATCTATCTATCTACAATTATGCGTGAAGAGGCTCAGCTTAGATGATATTTTCACAATTATATTTAACCTATCTATGCATTCGAAAGTTATTCAATGGCAGTAAATTAATGTTTCTAAATTAATGCACCAGATAAAAGTAAAACTTTCTGACATACAAATGAATACACACAAGTGTTTGTGCGTATGTGCGCGCGCACTCGCGTATATGTGTGTGTATGTACTCGTGTACGCGCGCGTGTGTGTGTATGTGTATGCAACCTTTACATGCATATGCATTTATATATTTGAGATGCTTCCGGTCATATGCACTCATTCTTTTTATTTGCCATAATAAACAAAGCCTTTTAAAAGTGGGGCATCATCCTAAAATAATAGAAGAAAAATATCACTTATTTGGCACAAGGTCAGTCGGCTTTTACTGTGTTGCATCCAATGTAAGTGAACAGCATGCAAATCTATTTTCTCTGCACAGATGTCGCCCTAAAAACTAAGAACAAAAAAAAAAAGGAAACTTTTTCTCTCTCTTTTCAAAAGAAATCTTGCTTATTTTATCAGAATGTAGAGAAAAGTCATCTTATTAAAAATGTTAATGCACATTTAGCGTTTGCCAATCAGCAGATAGCATAAAAGAAAAATAACTATTGAATGTAATTAGTATTTCTTACAGTGACTTAGATAAATGGTTTCAGCATAAAACTCACAAAGGTTGATGTCCCATTAAAAAAAAGGAACCAACCTAGTAAAACTACGAAAAAGTCACGAAAACTCCCTAGACAAATTCTGAAAATTGAGCGAAAAGTGAAATGAATGAAAACACCAAATTGAAGAAAATAATGGCAGAAGACCGCTACTTCCATTCTTGAGAAAATAAAGTCCAGCATATGAGAATTGAAACTGAGTAATTTGGTTGGTTGTTTGGGTTTTCTTGGATATCAGCCTTTGTAGGTTATTTAACGCCAAATCCATTTTTATGTAAATAATTAGTTCTATTTCAAATAAATCAGTTTAGTACGAGTACACATTTTAAGTGTCAAAAGCATTTCTATTTCAAACGATTCAGTTTATTCAAAAAGTTCTAATTCAGCTAATTCAGTTTAGTTTAAGTACATATTTTTTTAAACACTGTTAAATGTCAAAACAGTTCTATGTTAAACAATTCAGTTTAGTGTAAATACAGTTTCAATGTCAAAAAACAGTTCCATTTCAAATGATTCAGTTTAGTATTAGTACACAGTTTAGACGTCAAAACAGTTCAATTTCGAGCAATTCAGTTTAGCATAAGTACGTAGTTTAAATGCCAAAACAGTTTTATTTAAAATAATTCAATTTAGCATAAATACGTGGTTTTAAAGCAAAAATCAATATTGTGAAGGAAACACGGTTTAGTTCTATTTAACTCATAGATAAAACCCTTATCAGGTGCTACCACTCCGGGTTAGAGTAGACCTGGGAGCGATGTCAATAAAGGCTTATTCCGCATTCCCCAACTCTCCAGCATTACTGGAAACTCATCATCAGATTGTTTAGTGCCATATTCAGGACACTCGTTGGGAGGGTCTTACCCCTCTGCAGAGGTGCAATCGGTGTATTCCATAGCCCCCGCCCACTGGGCAACGGAATAATTCAATAAATTCCAGTTATACATAAAAACAAAGAAAGTAAGTGAACTACTAAATATTTTTGGGAGATAATTTAGATTTACAATATTTGATTTTACAACACTAAAAAGATGTAAATCCTGTTCGCAACCAACCAATAAACTCTAAAAGAATATGGGAAAGGAATCTAGGGTAAATAAATTACTAAAATCTACAAACTGGCTGTGATAGAATCCATGTGTTCAAACTTTAAAATTTTTTATATCTATAGGTGAAATCTTGCTTAACGATTTCCTAAATACCTGATAGAAGCAACAATTTCCTATGTGTCGACAAAAGTAACTATGACTGAAAAAGATTCTATAAAATAATATTTTCAATTAAGTATAAGCTTATTGTTGCGTTCTGGTTAGTGAACGCTCGTAATATTAAATAAAGGACAAACCACGATATGAGAGGAAATAGAGATATATTCTCAGGAAAAAGTATATACAATTGAGAGACTATTAGTTGACAAGAACATAGGATTAGTGAATACAGAATATAGTCTGACGATAGTATTGGCTTTCGTTATTACAGTAGCAAGCAAGGTGATCAAGTGCGATCTCCAGTCTCCAACGTTCTAATACTATTCCTAAAAGAAGCTGCTCTTCACCTTCTAGTCTGCTCTGGTATTAGTAGCTACTGCTATATATGGCAGATGGACTAGTTCATTGTGTGGAAAAAGGTGGGTGATACCCAACACTTATAACAAACCTGCTAGATATTTTTCCAACTTATTTCAGTTACTTCTAATCTCAATTCCAGGAGCACTTTTTCTCCGACCACGGAAACAGTCATAAAGATTGGAAATAAAATTGACCTGGTAATTGTATCATTGCTGTATCAAAGAGATTTTTCGACCCCGTTGTGACCCCATTGGTAACGTGTTGACGAACGTGAAACTCTGTTAAACTACACAAAGGTTTATTTACTACTTGGTAGCAAGTAGTCGATGGGAGAAAGAAATCCAGTATAAAATCTAAGACGACGGCGTCAACTAGACAAAAATAAGTGACGTATCATGGTGAGAAAGAGAGAGCAGACAGAGATCTTGAATTTTTTTCTGATTCTAACATGCTTGTCAGCTTAGTCACGTGATCTGACACCCCCTTTGGAACGCTACCCCCCAAAAAATTGCGTCTCGTGAACTTTCGTCTCCTTACTTCTTCGTGGTTCGTGTTCAACTCATGTCTCTAAATTATCACTTATCACCGTCAACTCCCGAAAGGACACGAATCGTCCCCTCACTTCCACCTCTCGTGTCGGTGGGAGGAACATCTGCCCGCTCACCTCACAAAAGGCATACGATCTTTGAACCTCCAGTCCTCTCAAGTCATTTTAATTACGACGAGTGCCTCGCCCTTCATATTCGGAGACTACTGACTGATTTATTTATTTATTTATTTATTCATCATTTATTTATTTATTCAATTTTCTATGAGCAGTTTAATTACGTGACAATAATTGCGATAAAAAACACCAGAAATAAGATAAATGAATGAGTGTCAAAAATTAATAATTACAAATTTCAGTCAGTATTGAAATTTGAGGTATATGAGTTTCAGATGAATTGAATTTATGACTTTTTAGGTGACATGAAGGAGCGATTTTCGACCGTAAGTTGGCGACCTTGGTCGAGGGTGACCCAAATGCTCCCTTTTCAATAGTAGAAAGAAGTATCGCCCTCCCCTACACCTCAGTGTAGGAGAGGTTTTTACTCCTTTCTCTGGATTGCTCCACTTTACCCTTGATCCTTACCTTATAGTGCTGAGGATTAAGCAAGGCGGTATCAAGTACAATTTTTTGAGTCTTTGGTATGAATCGACCGGGGATTAAACCCCGGTCTTTCAGACCATTGGCTAACACTCTACTCATAGGCCTATGAACGTAATTTGACATAAAATTCAATCTTTTTGAGGTTAACCTTTCTTAAAATTTCATTTATTATCTTTTTCATATTTGTTTTATACTGAGTGGACGTAGAAATAGTAATGGTTTACATCTCATATTTAGTGATATAGCATTGAACATGGGGTTAATATTTGATTCTTATCTAAGCTTTGAATGCTTATTGCCATATTTTCTTTCAATTTTTGACGAGATCAACAGTATACTAATTGAAAATAAGGCAAGGTACAAAAAAGACTTAGTTATTTCATGTTATTGCATAAAAAATCATGCCCGATACCATGATCACTATCTGACTTTCTTCTATTTTGCATAATGACTACGTTTATTTGTATTCTCTTCATATGATTTTCCAGACATCTTATATCCATGAACATTATTTCGACCTTTTGCAACTAACCAACTTTTGTTGATTTTATCAACAATTTCATTATGCATTCTTCGAGATGATTATATTTTTTTTACTGGGAGCCCGACTTCATTTTCTTCTTGCAATTCATTGTGTAGCGTAGTTATCAATCACTCTGTTTTAAGTCTTGCTGTAGTTTCTTCATATCTATTTATTGTCGTCTAAATCATGTATGGCATTGATTTATTTTTGTGTTAACTAGTGTCGTTTCATTTTTACTATTCAAAGACAAGAAATTTATCTGCGACTGCTTCATTGTATTTCTCTGTTGTCTCTTCAAAATGTCTAAATTCATTTTTACTGTTTGTTGCTTTTCAATAAATCGGGTACGTTGCCTGGCCTTTATTTATTCGCCAATAAACGTTTCCTTTCATTTCAATCTTCCATGCTAAGTAATCTGGACAACTTTTACACATCATCATCATCATCATCATGTTATGGCGCCAGCACGGATTTCCCTAAGTCTCCCTCTCCATTCGTCTTTATCGTCCATCGCATTTGGCAGGTCCTCTAAACTACATCTCGCGTCTGCATAGAGCTATTGTAGATAGGTTCAATCCGGACGTCCAACACCTACTCGTCCGTGTGAATGTGTCCTCTGGAGAATGTTGCTTATGAGCTCGCCCTTACTTCTCAAGCATTTGCCTGCCTGATTTGAATGGTTTTAGAGATGGGAGGTAGGTGACCGTATAGCTGCTGTTTTGTAGGGTGTTGCTTCCAGGACTTGTTCACTGGAGCTCGTAGCATTCTTGTGCAATTGCTTTTTTATCCATGCGCTTAGTCAGCGCCCATGTGGTGCATCCATATAGAAGTATTGACAAGAGCATTGCTGGCAAATACACCTGTCCAAGCCGAATCCCTGCTGCATAGCTTAGAGAAGGCGGAATGCGGTATAGGCCTCCATGCCAAAGCGGACAAAATAGAGTACTTGGGCTTTAATCAAAATCAAACCAAAGACATCTCCACCATAACAGGTAGCTCACCTTGCGTACCCGTCAGCCTTTTGACTGGGTATGCGCGCACGGCTATTGACCAGCATGTCAATAGTTTAAGCTATAATCAGGCATCCGTCCCTGGATCAATGTTTGGGTTCATGTCCAGCTTGGCTCATTAGGCTCACATTTCACCCAGGGAACCGATGACCAGAAAAGTCCAGCAAGGTTCGAGCCTCAACAGGTGCCTAACCTTCCCCTCCCCTAATCCCCTCTTTAAACCAACCTTCGAGTTATTTAACCTTGTGTCAAGTCCTCCCTGGTTAGATACAATGACAAATATACACCATAACAAGTAGCTCCTTGAAACTAGTGGGCAAAGTCACCTACCTGGGAAGCAGAGTCTCGTCTACTGAAAAAGATATCAATACGCAACTAGGAAAGGCATGGTCAGCAATCGATTGGCTATCGGTCATCTGGAAGTCGGACCTATCCGATAAAATAGAATTTAATTTTTTTTCCAAACACATTAATATAACAAATGAAAAATATAGAAATGACAAATACAATAAAGCGATAGTTACTATTAAATATAAACAAACTAAATCTTAAAATAAGAGAAAATTATATCTGCTTCCGTTACAAAAAAAAATCCCCAAACCCTCCCAAAACTTTTAAACACTTACAAAAATATAGAAAGAAAAATAAAGCCAAAACGAATAAGTAAGACATTTTGGTAACAAAAAAAAAAAGAAATTGTTTTGAAATTCTGTGACAACAATAAGTGACTAATACATCTTTAGAAAGTATTAGTCCGAGCAGAAGTTATATTAACAGCTAACACAAAGACGACAGGGCTATACTTTACAATCAGCGGATAATGTTGCGACTGTGTTTTCGAGTACCCCATTCTCTCATTCTGTTTACATCAATGTAACACTTTGAGTAAAACAGACTAACAAATTTAGTTACAATTCGAGCTGTATTGAACAAGTCCTGGAAGCAACACCCCACCAAACAGCATCTATACTGCCACCAACCACCCATCATGAAAACAATCCAAGTTAGATGAACCAGACATGCGGGACACTGCTGGAGAAGTAAGGACGAACTCATAAGCGAGGTACTCCTGTAGACCCCTTCACAAGGACGAGCAAAATCAGGTCGACCAGCTAGAACCTATATACAACAGCTCTGTGCCAATACAGGATGTGGCCTGGAAGACCTCCCGGGAGCGATGGACGATAGAGACGTTTTGTTTGTGATTAGTCTACAGTAAAAATCATTTTAATCTCGCAAAAATATTTCTTTTGAGGCTATCTAATATGCCGGGAAATCAAACAGAATGCTCCAATTATGAACTGAGGTCTGTCATCAACATTTTGGGGGCTAAAAGGTACAAACAAAGTGAAATTTATCGAAGAACGTGTGATATGTACGGAGAAGTAGCTTTTCGTCAAAATGTAAAATAGTACCGCATAGTCTTAACAACAACTAGGAACACCTATATATAAAAACATAATGTTGTATTTTTACTCGTTGACGGTGATGCTTGTGGGGAGCAGGAGAGTAAACGGAGAGGGAGAGAGTTCGTGCACACGAAGGAGCCGTCGGGAGTCAGTCGGAACTGCTAGCCGGAACTGACTTCAGCCAAAATATTCGACCTCATACAATCTTAAAACTCTCTTGCAACCCACACACAATGCTTATTTTCCATTAGTCACGGATTACACCCACGCAATGCTTGTTTTTCCTTGGCCATGATTTACACTCCCGTAATCCTTGTTTTCGGTAATTATTTTGATTTTATCTGTCAACAACATCTGCCGGGGTTCATCGTAGGTTAAGTTAATATATTATAAAAAGAAAATGTTTGCAAATCAGCTAAACATAGACCTGTCACTACGAGTCTAAGTAGAAAAGACATTTCGCAGAGTGGAAACATACACACTCTCCTGTAAAGAAAACGTTCCGGTCATAGCGGTCATTAAATATGAAAGGACCCATCATTATTGATTTCTTTGATAAGGGTACCAATGTAAATTGCGGTTCTTATGGCTAACTTATGTAAAATTCACCTTATTTATTGAATGAACTCGTACACACAATTCTTAAAAAAAATTCGCATTATTTATTGAATGACCCTCGTACACACACACAATTCTTATACAAAATTCATATTATTTATAGAATAACCCTCGTATAAATTGGTCAGTGTTAATGACAAAACCTGTTTTTTTTTCAGTCTAATTTCTAACAACAGGTAAAACCAGGTTATTCTTTTTATAAAACGACTCCATTTTGATTCTTACCTACTGTCCAAATTGGCTTTTAATGAAAATAGCTTGAAGTGAGGTTGAGCTGTGGCACTTGAATGAATAACATTTTGTCTGGTACACTGATTATACATCTCAAGATCATTTGGATGTCATAAATTTTTGGTCTCTTTGAAATAGAACCCAATAACTTGTCGGGCGAAAAAAAGAAAGTTATTTACTCTGTTGGTGGGAAGAAAGTAACCAGACAAACACCAACACAGCAAACGAGATATCATAGTAAAGACCCCATCTGGAAAAAATCTTCCAAGTTCAGTCGCTTTTGTAAATAGTTATTTTTATTTTATTCATTTTTTTCTATTTATTTTTTGGCATGGGAAAAAGCTTTTCGTGTTTAAAAAACAAACAAACAAACAAACTCACTCTCATTCTTTCTCTTCTCCTTTCTCTCTCTCTCTCTTTCTCTCTCTTACTCTCTCTCTCTCTCTCTCTCTCTCTCTCTTTCTTTCTTTCTCTGACCCTAAATAGATGTAATGAACAAACCTCATTTTCTGCCACATTAAAATTATACTTGATATACCCTACTAATGTCGTTTTATCAACTTCAGCGGCAACCTGTTGGTGGGGCTAAGAATACGATGACGGCATTACCAGCAAAAGTATTATACCCCCCCACAGAGGGTGTCGTGGGTATGACACTAAACTGCATGCAGTGAAGAGGCCCTTGTTCAGGAGCTCTGGGTGAAGTCACTCCTTCGTTACTTCTACTTCCAGGTACACTCTGACTTGAAGTGGTCATACCAGTTAGGTCTCATCTATCAATCGAATAGATCTGTTTGAGATAATGTCTTGAATGATTTTGAACTACGCAATATTTTGGCTCTTAAAAAAACTAAATAATACAACTGAATAAGAAACATTTACCAGTTAAAGATGATTGTGAGATTTATCAATCTATTAGTTCTTAAAACATTGATATTGCAACTACATATGGTGTGCTTGCTGATTTAAAATGATCGTAAAGGTATATCTGAATATCGTATATAATCGGAAACTATAATTGTCAATCTAGCTAGGATATGAAATAAATCTTCGACGGTTGACATGCAACAAAACCAACCTGCCAACAAATCATCAACTTCAGCCGGCATATCGAGGCAATGGTTTGCAAACTAATCTTGTAGATTAATTGCCAGCGAGTTCGATCCTAGCAAGACATCTCATACTTTACGGCTAATCTTGACAGTGCTTATCCTTTTAGAACGCCGCCAATGGCATAATGGTTAATGAGCTTGTCTCATTGGGTGCCCCTTTCATATGGCCTTGTGCCACATCTAAGCAAAATCTTAGTAAATTTCCATAATGGTTAATGAGCTAGGCTCACAGCTTAAGCTTATGATTGATTGGTTTTGCAGCATTTCAACCTGTCAAGGTTTTTTTTTGCCCAGAGGTTAAAGAATCACGTTTAGTGTAAGCTCATATTTACATTTTATTGGTAAATTTTCTTCAGACTTTTTTAGAGACCTTTTTTAGAGACCTACTTGATATGTAAATAGGACCTTAACAGGTAATACAATTAAAGGTTAGAGTGGATCTGGGAGTAATTGCAATGAAAAGGTACTCCATAATCTAAATATATCCAGAACTGGAGTCTCACCATCAAATGAAGATTATAGTTATACTCAGGACATTTTTTCGAGAGTGGAGTCTTATCTCTCTATAGGGAATACTGTCTGCATATTCTAAGCCTCGCCGACAGAATGAAGTAAGCTTACAAATGATGACTTCAGTAGACTTATAACCGATTAGATTCGAACGCGAGACAAAATATCAGATATCTATCCAACTTGTAATATTACGGATGGTTCTTTTTTTTTTTTTTTTTAAATTTCTTGACATTTTCTATTCGCTTCTTTGTCTTATAATGTCTTATGATAACGTCCTATAATTATGGTAATTTATGTCTTATAATATGTATTAAAGCCTCAATAATGGAGATTTATGTCTCATAATATATCTTATAATAATAACTTATAATAACAGAGATTTATGTCTTATCATATGTCTTATAATGATGTCTTTTAATAATGGAGGTTAATTGTTTGTCTTTAAGTGATACAATATTACCACCGAGGTCATAAACCTCTTCGTTATTACAGTTCTTTTTTTAATGATTATGAAGTGATCATCTTTTAATCTTAATTAGCATCTTATTTATTAACAATATCTTCATTTAACTTGTCTTTAATTGGAATCATTTTGAGATGAGGCTTCTTAATCTGAGAATTAATTTTTATTTATTGCGGACTTTTTTCTTCATCTTGGTAGTTTTTGTGTTGTTTCTTCTTTCACTACGTTTCGGCCAAATTTCACCTCTTGCCTTCTATCCGAGGTCGCGGTAAATCACCTGAAGAAGGCCAGAGGTGAAATTTGACCGAAACGTTATGAAAGAAGAAACAACACAAAAACTACCAAGACGAGGAAAAAAGTCCGCAATAAATAAAAATTAATTCTCATCTTCATTTAAGTCTAACTAATTTTTATTTGCCTCTAAACAGTCCATGTTATCAATGGAATTTAACTGACTCCGCACGAAGTCAGAATGCGGCACAAGGTCATTTCATAGTCGGAGGTCACACACGAATGGACACATGCGCAGCCGTCACAAAAAATGCTTGATTCCTTCGTCATTTCCCATATAGGAGCACCTTAGGTGCCAAGCCATAAATTCAGCTCTGAAATGTAGGTATCGCCTGGGGGTCAGTTCACTGGGACCAGGCGATTTAATTTAATAACACCCCCCTGACGCGAACGTCAGACAGGCCCATCTTATTGATATTTATCCGTACCTCCAACTAAGAAGTATTTGACACAAGGTATTTGTCGTATAGTGGCTCATACCACGTGACTTCCGGTATTGCGGAAGTATAAAAGACGCCGTGTCTCGTAAGCACGAGAAAAGCAGAAGCAGAAAGAGAGGGAGAGAGATAGCTCTGAAAGGACGCCAGTCAGTTGTAAATCAACTTCAGATGTAGCACCAACAGCGCGAGACTTATAACACTAGCCGGACTGTACCACTTGAGTTAATAAATAATTAACTCTATTTCACTGAGTATCTTTTCCTTATCACGATACAACAGTCTATTTTAAGTTGGGATTAGGAGAGGGTGAG
Organism: Sepioteuthis lessoniana; assembly: GCA_963585895.1. Taxonomy (NCBI): domain Eukaryota; kingdom Metazoa; phylum Mollusca; class Cephalopoda; order Myopsida; family Loliginidae; genus Sepioteuthis; species Sepioteuthis lessoniana. Next base: position 66,646 of record CAUZXS010005248.1, on the reverse strand, counting down.
GTTGCGCATGAGCCGAAACTCATGCTCTACCAGTCATAGGTTCACTTGACCTGAAAGACGGGTGCAAGTGGGTCATTGCTTGTCACTGATTCACTCAGTGCAATGTGAATCTATGCTTGTCAATATTTCATCTGGCCAAAAGGCCAAGTGTCATGTGAATTTATGCTTGTCAATACTTCACCAGGCCAAAATGCAAACTACCATGTGAAACTATACTTGTCAATACTTCATCAGGCCATAAGGCCAAGTGACATGTGAATCTATGCTTGTCAATACTTCATCAGGCCATAAGGCCAAGTGACATGTGAATCTATGCTTGTCAATACTACCCCGACCTTTGCTGGGCCATCTGGCATTCGTGTCGGATATGGTATCGATCAATGGTAGATTCGAGGTCGAAAGGCCCCCAGCTTCGGTTGGGCCACCTTCGGGTGGGCAAGCTGCTTTTATGACTCCTATGCACCCCTTGTATAGCACTAGATCTCGCAGTCTAGTTCAAGCTATATTTTGGCATACGAGTCCGGATCTAGATTTAGGTCCGTGACGCGGCTTGAGTCATTAGATCCACATTGCACTTAGTAGGTTAATGACTAGCTGGGTTCAAGTCTCAGCCCGTTCCCGACCTTCCTCTCTCCTTTATCCCCACTTTAATCGGCCTTCTGGCTTTTGACCTAGTGTCAAGTCCTATCTGGTGGGAGGCAGCGACTAATATCATACTTTACCAAAAGATCAAGTGCCATGTGAATCTTGACTTGTCATCAATTCCACCAATTCAGCACAAACACCTGGCGGCTCCCAGAAAGCCGGGGGTGGGGGCGACCCGTGTTATGTATGACTAAGGAATAAAGGTTTACATAGTATATGATATGGTTAATTTGCATATTGGTTTTCGTATAACTGGTTTTAATAAATAAATATTTGATGTTATTGATTTCTAAAAACATTGCTTTATTCTCGAACGTATCAAAAGCAAACCTACGTATGATTTTATATAGAAATCAATTAAAATAAAAAAGAAATAACCGTGATCTTTTAAAATGTGATCTTATTGAGTTACGTTAGTCTTTTTAATTTGGTGTAATATTTTATTATATCAAAATATAAATATTTGCTGAGGAAGCAAATTTTTACTAGGACATATAACGAAACAACAAATGCAAATGCATTTATAGGAGATAAAGGGGTGTCAACTTTCTTTTCTTTATTCACACAGTTTCTGTTTTTCTTTTACTGTCCTTATATGTTCTAAAATGTTCGTATAGACGTAAATCTAAACCTCTCATTTATTTTGGACTTAAATATTTTCAGTCGCTACCCAAAAATAAATATCTTTTTGGTTTGGTTTCTTTGCTTAATGGCATGTCAACCTTCGTAGGTTATTTAATGCCAAAGCCATTCTCCTAGAAGAACAGTAGTGGTACTATTTAACCCATAGCTGGGAGGATAAGGGGGTTCATACCTTGCCCATGGGTATTTGCCCGAAAGTGAACATAATAGCGAGACTGGAGTACGAACTCACTACGATTCCGCAGTTCATCGCTTTAACCATTACACCACAAGAACATCCCCATACCTTTTTGGCTCGACATATAGATTGTAGAGTTTCTCTAGTTGAATTCTGAAAGTTTATACGGTTAAAAAGGTTATCTAGGGTTTCAGCTAGTTTTAGATTAAGGGTTTTATTTTGGCACTTCTTTTTTCTCTTAAAGTTCTAATGTAGATTTTGTTGGATGAAAAGATGTTCTGATAAGTTGTGTATTCCAGAAAAAGTGGATTCAGATTATCAGCATTCACTTGGGCGCTTCTTAGCCTTACTGAACACTTCTAAAGAAGTTTTACAAAAAAAGAAATTGATAAATTGGAAGCAATTTAGAGAGAAAAAAAAAAAGGGTGTGATTGAAATGGAAAGAGAAGGTTAACACGAAGGGAAGGAAGATAAAAGAACTACAAGAAGAAGAAGAAGAAGAAGAAAAAGAAGAGGGTGAAAAGGGGGTTAAAATCCCCGGAGACGAGTCCTTTTAACTCACCCAGCTCTTTTTGTGATATGACCCAAAATTAACTTTTTTCTACGTACATGACAGCTGGCTCCCGGAATTCAAGAGCATTTATTGGAAGACTTCTTATTCCGATGTTTCCATCTTCATATACACATACGTACATACATACATTTATGACAAAATAATACAAATAATATGAATTCTTATTTTGGAGACTATGGAGGGAACAGGTTTTTTCTTTCGTTGGGTAAGATAGTGGTATGAGAAAATTATTTGCCCATTCAAATACTCAACTCTACCTCGAAGTTGAGTCAGAAGTTTTGCAATATTTTAGTACGTGCTATTCTAGTGAGTGACACACGGTGAATATCTGGCGAACTTGGCATTTCACTGTCCACTGTGGTTTGTTACCTTCACAACCTCGGAAAAAGCATCCAGAACTGCTGAATTATGCTTCAAGCAACAAAAAAAATATTGCAAAACTTTTGATTAACTAAGCTATTTCTTCTCAATCAAACATCGTGGCATGCTAGTGATGAGACATTTATCTGCATATAATGACAAATTGTAATTGGCTTATTCTAGCAGTCAATAATGATTGCATTATATTCTGATTTCTGACACCAACTTTCTGATTTCTTATGTATTTTCAAAGCAAAATTATAAGCAATGCATTGCATCATATATATAGTATCATTGTATAATGAGTTAATTCACTTAATTACACAAACCAATCGGTGCGGGGCTGGAAAATACGCTGACTACATCTCTGAAGAAGAGTAAGAACATCCCTCCAATAACGAGTGTCCTGATATGACACTAAACCATCAGATACTGCAGCTCGACTCCTGGAGTTTTGGGAAATGTGGAGTACCTCTTCATTGTCATTACTCCCAGGTCCACTCAACTCTAAGTGGTACTACCTGTTAGGATCCCACCATCTAAGCTATATTTGTGCTGATTTCTGACCGCTGACAGTCAATTTCTTGCAGGTTTTTAGTACATTAATGTGGAAAAATTATCAGAAGTGCTATTGCACACACACACACACACACACACACACACACACACACACACACACACACATATATATATATATATATATATATATATGAAATATTTCTTTTTCTTTCATATGTATATAATCATATAAGGACATACACAATTATTGTACTATTGTACGTCAGCATATAATAACAAATCTGATCTTTTCACTGAAACTTAGTGGTTAGTATTCACATTGGGAGGTTTGAGTTTTTCACTTCAGTATCTGATCATTCTTATTATTTATTATAAATCCAAATTCAAGAGAATTTCGAAGTTCATATTCGTATTACAGAGAATTGCCGAGGAAAAGCCTAGTTAGAATCACTACAGTAAGATCTAATCGTGAGACAAATTTGCCAAACACTGTTCCACGGAGAAACGAGATCATAGAAATTAGTTTACGAATGGTTATATGAATATTAGATATATGAGGTGCATACGATAAGTTTCCGGACTTTTTTCGTACGGGCATTTAAAATTGTCGTAGACTCTTGAGAATTCAGTATGTTATAACTATACATCTTGTGAGATGACTGACCAATTTTTATGATTTCAGGTTCAAATCAACAGCTAAAGCAGGAATACACCCTGGTTGTCACAGCTGAAGAATTTCAAAAATGCAATCTATCACTTTAGAAGAACAATATGCAATAAAATTGTGTTTTAAACTTGGAAAAAAATGCCACAGAAACGTATGGAATGCTTCAGACTGCTTTTCGACCATCTTGCATGAATCGAGCATCAGTTTTTGGGTGGCATAAGAGATTCAAGGAAGGCAGGGAATCTGTGAGGGATGATGAGAGGTGTGGGAGGTGTAAGGAAGTCAGAACACCAGAGTTGACTGGCCAAAGGGTTAGGGTTAGGGCTACTATGTTGAGGTCTTAAGGGAGTTCATGAAGAGATTCTGTCGGAAAAGGCCAGCACTCTTCAAATCGGGTCAGTGACATTTCCAACAGGACAATGCACACGTACACAACTCCATCCTTGTCACAGACTATTTGACCAAGATGGGCATCAAGTCAATTCCTCACCCTCCCTATAGTCCAGACCTTGCTCTCTGTGACTTCTGCTTATTACGAAGTTCATTGACACGCTGACACAAGAGGACTTTCATGGGGCCCTCCAGAAGTCGTTGGAACTGTACAACAAGTGCATCGCAGCCGGAGGAGATTACTTCGAAGGAGACTAGAGTTTCATGTGTGTACTATCAATAAAAGTGCCCATACGAAAAAAGTCTGGAAACTTATCGTATGCACCTCATACTTGATTTCGTATTTAGGGTCACCCTTCATTCACCGTCACGAAATCATTAATATATGGAATTAATTTTGGAAGACAAATGTTCCTCTTTGATCTTCCTATTGTTTGAATGTCAATTAAAAAAAAGATATTACTTGGGTATAAGTGGACGCCAGTTTTTTCCATTAAAATCAAGTCTTCAAAATTCGACGTAAACACGAGTTAATGCGGTAGTTCCGGAAGTCTCGCCGTCTGTTTTGTTTGGGGTGGATTCAATGAGATTGAGTTACATGGCCTAGATCCTGAAACAGACATAAAACTCTATATCATCTTTCAGTGAGAACAACTCACTTCATCTCTACGCTATGTAACAAGGTGGCTCAATAAAAAAAAAACTTTCTGGAAAAGAAATTAAAGAAGTTGAAAAGAATATTAACTCTGGCAATTCTCTGTGACTGTATGGTCATCTTGGTTTCTTCCTTTAATGGTTTTCTTCATTTAATGGCATATTAACCTTTGTGGGTTATCTAATTCCAAATCCATCCCTGTAGAAATATAAGAATGGTATCATTTAAACCACAATTTGGGGGAACAAGGTAGTTCATATGTTTCCCAAGAAAATTTGTCCGAAAGTAAATGTGAATGAGCAACTCGAGTTCGAACCCACTTACTACGATGTCACAGTCCAGCACGTTAGCCACTACACTACATTGTGAGTTGAGTCCAGCCCGAATGTTTCCTAAACGAATTTGAATTTATTACTTATCATGGATCTTTGTATGTCCCATTTAAAGTAATTTCAAGGATTTCTCAGGTTTCTTTCAACAAGTTTTTTTCATCAGCCTATTTAAAAACAGTTTTGAGGGGAGGCTTATTGTATATGTAAAAATTTTCAGACCTTTACCACCCCATATATATATATATATATATATATATATGAAGAAATTGTATATATATATATATATATATATATATATATATATATATATATACACACACAATTTTTTCATATATATATAAATATATATATATATATATATTAACTTGTCAGATTCACGAAAATCTACCATTTCTCCATATATATATATATATATATATATATATATATATATATATATATATATATATGGAGAAATGGTAGATTTTCGTGAATCTGACAAGTTGATAAAATAAGTGGAAAAGTGAATAAATCAACGGGTCTAGTTGTAATATTTAATTCTTTATTAATATAAGTACTTCATCAGAATAAACACTTTTTGTATTTTTTTACATTTTAGCAAACGAGGGGAAAATATAAACTAATGGAGAATGTAACAAGGTATAAAAGGAGGGAAAGGGTCTAAAAACAAGAGATAGATAAGGGAAAGAACAAGAAAAGAAATAGAGATAAGTCTGAGTGATGGTGGTAGGAGTTAATATGGTTTTTGACTGTGACTGGATAAGAAGCTTCTGTTAATAAAGGACGAAATATTACTACTAAAGCCGTTGTAAGTATTTGATTTATCCACTTTTCCACATATTTCTATCTTTTTTTTTCCTCGTACATATATGAACAGTAATTCCACATTTGCTGTTCCGCAACCTCAAGTCTAGCATGTAAAAAGTCATCTGACGAGACGGAGAGTATAATAATATTCTCCGGTGAAATAAATCTATAATGACAACTTAACCAGGTTTGATTTTCCTTCTAATTGCACTATATACGCTCTGAATTTGAATTTTGTTGTATACCTGTAAGGGAAATTAGTGATGTACTAATTGCCATACATTGAGCACATATAGATTTATATGATATTCCTCATATTAATAATAATCCACACCCTCTGTCTTCGGAAGCTGACTGGATATTACTAATATATATATATATATATATATATATATATATATATATATATATATACATATATATATATATATATATATATATATATATATATATTGTAGTGACTTCGGTCCTTACATGGTACTCTACACTTGTGATTTGTGCTGCGCTCAGTTTAGTAAGTACCGAAAATAACTTTCTTTTTACAATTAACGACTGATAATGGAGAAAGAAACTAAACACTGTTCTTTTTGCTTTTCGATTGTTTGTTCTTATCTACCGATCATTGCACACTTGTTGTTTTTCTTGATTTTATTGTTTTTCTTCTTTCTGACGTATTTCCTCTCTCTTTGTTTTCGTTTGTTTTCGTGTTCTCTTCAAGATTTACCATCGTCATTACATTATATTGTTTATATATTTGTTTTCTTTCTTTTTATCGATAAATGAATCCAGTCAGTGTTTTCTTTAATGCTAAAAACATTTTCTTTCGATCCTTTGTTACGAAAACGATAGCTACTATGAAGCATTAATTTTGTTCAATGAAGACCTGACATCTGAAATAAAACGAGGAGGAAACATTTCTAGCACATTTAAAGTAATCGTGCACGTTTCAAGAAAACTATTTTAAAGGAGATGAAATTGATAATCTTTTTGCACAATAACTTAATAACTTAATAGATCGACGTATATGCATGAATGTTAATAAGAATACATGCCTAGGCATATATATATATATATATATATATATATATAAGCTTGTTAACATTTAAACGAACCGAATATATATATATATATATATATATATATATATATTTTAAGGCAAGTTTTATTAAAGTCGATGGAACATTGTTTATTATTTTTAATTCTAATTTTTCAAGTCTTCTTGTTATTTTTCTTGCGTTGGGATCCTGTTGTTAAAGAATTGTCCCATATATTCCGCCCAAGTGCTTTCCACCCATACTTTTGGTCGTCATCATGGGTAGTGCAGTTTTGTGTTTCATCGTCTTTAATAAAAAGTGACTTAATAACAACTTGTTGCCTAAATCTCTTCAAATATATATATATATATATATATATATATATATATATATATATATATATATATATATTTGGTACGTTTTAATGTTCGAAGAACGGCGAAGGCTGACTATAGCACAGATCATTGCCACTACGCTTTGAAAGATGTTGTACAAAACGTTCAAGTAAACTAAATCAAAAGAGGCATTACTTGGGTTAGTCAAATCTTTTGCAATATTTTGGAATGTGCTAGTTTTGCGGAGCGTATATCACGTAATCGAAGCAGTTCAAACAATGTTAGATACCTGCTGGTGTTAGTAGTGTCATGGTAGTTGGTGCGCAGACACGTTGTGCATAGCTTCAATCCATATATGATATGAAAACTGCACCGATGAACATGAAACGTTGTCTAATTCGGGAATTTATGCTTTAGGAGTTTTAACTGGGCCATTACCCAGTGGAAGTAATGAAAATCAATTGCAGTGTGAAAGTTGAAGGTGCAGTTGATTACATTATAATAATCAGATGGTTAAAGAAATTTCGGTTGGTTTGCAAAAACCTCGATGTTCAGGCAAAGTCAGGCAGACCTATTCCCTGGGTTGCTCCACTTTACCCTTGATCCTTATCTTATAATGCTGAGCGTTAATGAAGGCGGCATCATTTTTGAGTCTTTGGTAGGACTCGACCTAGGATTGAACCCCGGTCTCCTAAACCATTGGTGGTCACTGTTCTTATAAGGCCAATGGCTCAGGTAAATACTTGCCTATATTTCTAAATATTTAATCTTTATTTTGCATAAAAAGTAATTAATCATCAGTATGTGTGTGTGTGTGTGTGCCCACGCACGCACGCACGCAATACGCTGTAATTGTGACAGTATTCGTTCTAGAGATGGGCGGTTTAACCGAAAAAAGATTTTTTTTCAGTTTCATCTTCACATCGTGAAACTGTATTGAAATTTTTCATGAAACTGAGTGACCTTATCCAAGGAAACACGAAGTGACCACATCCAAAGAAACAATCATAAAAGAGTCTTTCAGATTTTAATGAAATAAAATTTCATCAGCATTTATATTATCGTAAGAGGGAAAGATTGAACAAAAATATCATAAAAACACTCCACTGGTTTTAGGAAATAAATGTGAAATCCATGTTTACAGAAGAAGAAGAAGAAGAAGGGCAATACAGCAGATATGACTTTTGGAAATATTTCATATTAGATGATATTTTCAAATAGAAGAAGGGAAATACGACATGATTTCTAAAATCTATTTGTTTCCGTTTTCAAAAAATATTTTTTGTGGTAAAATTACGTTAACAACAAAATAGAATGGAAAAATAAAAAAATAGTTGCCATTTTGGCCTGAAAGTTAGATTTTATGAAGTCGGACTTCTTGTAAGGAGAATTATTTTCTGGTAAGACAGTACGCCAATCATGAAAATAAGTTGTTGTAAACAAGGAAAACGATTGAATATTTTTAAAATAAATAAATTGATTTATATCTAGGGAATGCTCCTAAATTAGATATTAAGAATAATTAAAATAATTCTTAATTTCACTTTTAAAATGTGTATATTTCCAAATATGTGAGTCTTTAGTGTGAAATTGTTGGTTTTCTACTTATAAAATTATGTTTCTTTCAAGCGAATGCACCCAAAATTAGTTATTAAAAAATGAAGTAAGTTTTAATCTCAGTTTTAAAATGTGTATATTTTCAAAACTGAAAGTCATTTTTTAAACCCAAAGTAAAAATTATTCTTTTTAAGCCACCAGTGTTCGGTGGTGTTCTGCCCGTAAGATTCTTCTAAACAAGGAAAATCAATTTATTTTATTTTCATAAATATCTTTATGACTTTATCTTGCGAATACACTTAAAATTATATATTAAAATGATTAGAATAGTTTTTAATTTCAGTTTTAAAATGTGTATCTAAAAAAGAACAGGAGATTCTCGCAGATTTAGAAATATACAGTCTAAAAAATACAATTTTTAATCATTTTAGATATTTAGTTTAAGGTGTATTCGCTAGATAAAACCATAAATTTATTTAGGGGAAAAATAACTCATTGATTTTCTTTGTTTAGAAGAAATTTAGTTGCAAAACTCCAATAACCATTGACTGATATACCAGAAAAGAATTGTCGTATTTTTAGTTATTTTAAACATCAGGGGTTTCATTCTTTGGCTTTTTAAAAGCCACATCATAAACTAATTTCAGGAGAGTTGTATTAATTTTTCTCTCAAATGTGTTGTCCAAATACACAAATATAGATAGTTTATGCGACGATTTCTTTCGTATTTTACTAATTTGTTAATAAATGTGGTAGTTATTCATAGTTGAAAATTAATTCGAAAGTTTGATTAATAAACTTTAATCTAAGTCATGAATTCTATGCCTTTAAAGCTGGAAAACAATCCCTACTTTAGTACCCACCGCAATTCGCGGTTTTCGGGTTTTCAATTACACTGATCTTTACACATTTCTATATATTTTTATCACTCTTACTTAAAACCAAATATTGACCCCTTACGCACCAGTTAACAGAACTTCCATAATGACAGACAAAATTCTTTTAAAAATGGAAAGATATTTTTAAACAATTTAAGGTTTTTTTTAAAACCATTTAACTTGAAAGAGAACGAATGAAAATGCCGTCCTTTTTGTTTACGTATTTTAATATTTTGTGATTTTTTTTAGTTCGTTTTTTCAAAATTGAAAGTTTCACAAAAAAAGTCTGAGGTTAAAACATGATCAAAATTTAACAATGAGACGTTGCTCTTTTTTTGCTTACTTTATAATTTTTGAAGGAATTCGCTTCCACAGCTCAGAAAGGAAATTAACATCTTCCTGGTTGTAGTTTAAAGTGTCTTCTAATTGAGTGTGCAATTTTATGAATATTGATAAAGAATTGTAACTTTGATTTTGCGAAACAAAGTAATGTGTAAATTTAATCTCGAAAAGAAAGCATATTTCTCATTTTCAGCTGTTCGAAGGAAAATACCATTTTAACTCGCTGTAAAAATTAATTCAATGGATAAACGCTCATAAAAGTACATATTTAGAAAGATTATTTTCTTTTCTTCCAAGCCAGGTAAAGATTTTTAAAGAATGGACCAACAATATACGAGGAATTGCGAGTTGAACAGACTAAATTGCACATTTTTCAATGTCAAACGAAATCAGATATCGACTAGAAATTTTATCATTACACAAGAAAATGAATGAATTCCTTAGAGAGCAAAAATACTAAATTAAAAATCGAAAAACCGAATCGAAAACGGCGCGATCAAAGACTAAAAACCGAAACCGGTTCTGAAACATAAATTGCCAAACCGTCCAACTCTAATTCGTTCTCATGTTACCATTTAAAGTAACATTAAGTTTGTTTTATATTACCGCTTGGTTATCGTCGGAGATTTGTATGCACCAAGAACACGACGACTGCTTACGTCGATTATTGTAAAAACAAAAATTAGTGAATGGTTTCAATAAAACCTGTGAAAGTAACGAAAATCTGATGAAAAATTTGATAAGAAAATCTTATCAATAGATGGTTTGCTAGAAATAAATTGTAATTCACTTCAGATGAAATCCCCCATTTATAACTACACAGAGTTACGAGGTGTATACGATAAGTTACTAGACTTTTTTCGTATGGGCACTTTTATTGATAGTACACACATGAAACTCAAGTCCCTTTCGAAGTAATCTCCTCCGGCTGCAATGCACTTGTTGTACAGTTCCAACGACTCCTAGAAGGCCCCATGGAAGTCCTCTTGTGTGAGCGTCTCAATCACCTTCGTCACAGCCTCTTTCATCTCTTCAATTGTCTCATAATGACAGCCTCTGAGCTTAGGGAATTACCAAAAGTCACAGGGAGCAAGGTCTGGGCTATAGAGAGGCTGAGGAACTGTCTTGATTCCCATCTTGGTCAAATAGTCTGTGACAAGGATGGAGTTGTGTACGTGTGCATTGTCCTGTTGGAAATGTCACTGACCCGATTTGAAGAGTGCTGGCCTCTTCCGACAGAATCTTCTTCTTGAACTTCCTTAAAACCTCTACATAGTAACCCTAATCCTAATCCTTTGCCCAATCAAGTCTGTTGTATTGACTTCCTTACTCTTCCCATGCTTCTCCTCATCCCTTGCAGACTCCCCGCCTTCTTTGAATCTCTTACGCTACTCAAAAACTGATGCTCGATTCATGCAAGATGCTCCAAAAGCAGTCTGAAGCATTCCATACGTTTCTGTGGCATTTTTTTCCAAGTTTACAACAGAATTTTATTGCATATCGTTCTTCTAAAGTGTCCGATTGCATTTTTGAAATTCACCAGCTGTGACAATCAGGCTTTAGTAGGGTGTATTCCAATTGCTGCTGTAGCTGTTCATTTGAACCTGAAATCATGAAAATATGTAAGTCGTCTCATAAGATGTATAGCAATAATATACTGAATTCTCAAGAGTCTACGACAATTTTAAATGCCAGTACAAAAAAGTCTGGAAACTTATTGAATTTACCACGTATAATTAAGAGAGTGCTCCTTTCCCTCAGTTTTTCTGTATCTCTCTATTTCTCTCGCTATCTCCCTACTGTCAGTGCCACTATATATATATATATATATGTATATGTATAATCATAGGCTCTTATAGACCTTGACTATACATAGGTTTAGAAGCAGATTTAGCTTTAAACACGTACATTTTTATTCCTAATATTTGAGAATGAAATTCATGGTTTTACTTTTTCTTTTCCTTTTCTTTTTCTCTAATTTGAACTGCCTTTACAAAGAAGATGGGGTCAACCTACCCAGCTTTTTTACCCACACAAAAGCGGGGGTAGAAAGTTTTTAAAACTAAATCAGTGCTCATAATAGTGATCTGATACGAACCTGACCCAAACTAGATCGCAGTTCGCCAATTCCATATTTCAGCAATGGCTTGGTTTTCTTCGTTTCTTCGTTTGATGGCATCTGAATCTTTGTGCATTATTTAATGCCAAATCCATCCTTGTAAAAGAACAGTAGTGATACTATTTAATCCATTGCTGGGGAGGGAATAAGGGGCGTTCATATTTTCCCCAAGGGTATTAAAGTGAACGCAACGGCGCAACTTGAGTTCGAACCACAGGGATTCCCTTTCAACGCTGGTTATCGTTACAAAACTCAGCATGTTTACATTGACAGCAGACATTCTGCTCTGGAAGTCTGATCCGAAATGAAGGACAGTTTTCTTATAAAGATTATGTCTATCTGATATAATTTTTTTTTTATATTGGCATATCTTTATACTTACTTGCGATAGCGCTTGTGTATTCAGCATTAAGTATTTCGCTTAATACATTCAGCATGGATTTTTGTATTCCTTATTTTTCGGTGTATAAGACGACTAGGCATATAAGATGGCCCCCAAAATTTCTTGTTAAAACGTAGGTTTTAGGCTATACTCACTATATAAGACTACCCCCCAGTAAAGCAGCCTTTCAACTTATACAATGTTAAGTACGAACGGCACTTAAGCTGGTCTTTCAGTTAGATATTTTAAAGTTAAAATGTTGTCTTATATGCTGATGTATACGGTAGCTTAAAAGTATTTAGGTTTCAACTGCTGTCTTTATGTCTCAAATAAGAGCAAAGGGTATGATTAATACATTCTGCAGCCGAGAAATATACCTGACTTTACTATTAATATAATAATGAGCAATAACAAAATTAATTCTCAAGTTCTTTCTCAAGCAAAAAATGGTTCCCATTGGTATCATAAGTTGAACTTAAGGCCATACTTGTGGACACCCAATGAAAATCGAATCTATGAGAGTAGTAATGAGCGACGGCACAAGTTTGTTACTCATTTGCCCACAGTAGACGCACTGGTTAACATGCGAACTCGTAATTTTGATCATCACCTTATATTTCTTTCCAGACGAAGCTGAATATTATAAGTAAAAAAAGGAAAGTTTGCAACTTTAGTCTTGGTAACCCAAAGGCTCCCTTTTCAATAGCTACTACACCGAAGTGTTTGGAAGGCGCTACTTCATTCCCTGGATTACTCAACTTTACCCGTAATTATCTTGTGTTAAGCAAGACAGCATCAAGTACCATTTTTGAGTTTTTGGTATGAATCGACCTGGGATTGAACCCCAGTACTCCGGACCATTGGCAAACACTCTACTCATTTGACCAATGGCCTGGTTGTTAAATGAAAGATCTATGAGAATATTTCACTTCAGGTGAAAGCTCCCAGATGACTGATCAAGCCAATATAGAATAGGCATGTCTTACCACAAAATCTGCGGGTGGTAAGGAGACTTGCAAAGTAGAATAAAGATTAGATTTCTCGTGAAACGTGGATTTTAATGCCCTGTTTCTTCCCAACGCTGGTTCTGCGAGAGATAACCCAGAAGATTGTCTGTCACTATGGTTTCCAGCCAACAGCTTATGCCGTCCTCTGTCAATCAAAAGAAAGAAAGAAAGAAAGGGGGTGAAAGCAAAAGAATCGTGAGAAGAATATTTCGAGAAGAGAGAAGTAAACGAAAGAAAGAAGAGAAGAGAAATGAAGTGAAAGAAAAAGAAAAGAAAGGAAGGCAGAGAAGAAATATTCTGAAGCGAGAAGATAAGAGAAATGGAAGAAAACGATAGAAACAGAATTAGATAGCAGAAGCAGCAGAGAAATAAGTAGAAGTGACAGTAGCCAGGGTAGCAATCGACGGGAGACCATCAGTGCTTGAAAATTGGGAACAGATTGTAATGTGTCTACTCTCTCCTACTGATACTTGATATTTCTATGTACTTAAAAGAGGGTGCTAAGCGGCACATTTTTTAGAAGGAATAGGAGGGATGAGAACAAGCTGCTTGTCTGGGAATAGCCTGGAGATATCTTTAACCTGTTGTTTTTATAGTAGTAGTTTGTTAAATTATATTTTCTCGCTTCCTCTGTCAGAATCCATTGGTCCGAATCTGCTCATTCTAGGTCAGCTTAGAGCGAAATTGTGGTTAAAAAGTTAATATTTTAGACCATTAGATCGATCATAAACTAAGTTAAGTGTAGTAAATATAGGATTAGTTCAATGATTACCACTACTGTAATAAGTTATATCCTCCAGGACGCTCACAGTTGTGGCCTTGTGCCAGAATAAACCTTGATTTACTTTTTGTACGGAGAATCTATGATGATCCTATATTTGCAAGTACGATAGTCATTCAAAAAGTTTCAAGCCAAACCAAGAAAGAAGAGCTTTTTTGTTGTGCCAACATACTACCACTTCTTATGAAATCAGAAAAACTAATTAAGATATTTCTAGGTTTATTAGAAGCATTAGTATGTAGCCACAACAAAAATATTCAGTCATGATCTTTCTTTGTGAAGCTTATAACTTTTTGAACGAACCTGGTGTATTACTGAAAACAGATTGATGCATTACATGATCATATAGATCATTTAAATGTTCTAACGTAGAGAATAAAGTATTTTGTAGTCAAATTTGAAACTCTATAATAATAGATCGTCTCTGTTTGAGCTTGCTCCGATCATTATAATCTTTTATTTATTCGTATATCAATTATAATACACATTGTATAAATAGGATGTTTTAACATCGGGTCAAATAGTCGATGATGGCGCTATTTAATAAGTAGTGGAAAATCTATATAGTTATTTATCAAACTCATTTGGGAACTGAACTCCCTATCTGCTGTGATATAGGTACAATCCTTTTCCATAACAATGAAGATCTCTTCGGTGAATCATAATTTCATTTCCTTTCTGAAAGAATAAACATTTCTTGATCAATTTCTGAGCCAAAATGTTGCAGACATGCCCGAGGTACCCTTGATATTTCTAAAACCTGAAATTAAAAGGTTCAAGAAGTTCACTTGCTATGTTTAATCAAAATTGGCCTTGGAGTTTATCGGTAATAACCAGAACATTGGTTTAATAAGTAGAGTGTTCGCCAATGGTCCGGGAGTCTAAGGTTCAATTCCAGATCGAATCATACCAAAGACTCAAAAAATGGTACTTGATGTCACCTTGCATAGCACTCAGCATTATAAAGTAAGGATCAAGGCTAAAGTAGCGAAATTCAGGGAATGAAGTAGCACCCTCTCTTACGCCATGGTGTTGTAGCTAATGAAAATGGATTCTTCGGGTCACCCTCGACTAAAGTCACCTAATAAGCTTAACTAATATACGACGCAGATTATATCTATGCGCGCGCGTACGCGTGTGAAGCAAGGAAGCAAGAAAGATATTTGTTCATATTATAAATGACAGATCCTTCTAATTGTTTTTATTTTGGTTATCAACAATTCAAATATTATCGTTGTATAACATCACATGATATTCAAATGAAAATTACTTGTTCTATTTCTTTCTTTACAAAAAAAAAAAAAAAAAAGAATCTAAGAAATTTGTTTCATTTTAATAGCGAATAAAACAGCTCTATCGTTAAACGAAGAATGCATAACACAGTTTTAACCTAATTTCAGAAAGGCATGACTTCTTTATTTAAAGATAATTCAGGCACTATTTCTGACAGTTATATTGCTCTCCACCTCTGAGGGCAAGTTTCTAACTGAGCCCTACTAATTTCATGGTGACGTGTTTCCGTTACGCTAACTTTGCTTGATTAAGTGACAAATGTCCTAATTTTAGAATCATATATCCTTCAGCTTTCTTTGCATCTGTCTTTGAGCAAGTAACTCCTGCCAGAAAAAAATATCTAGCATGGCAACGAGAGTCCGTCTACCAGTTACTCAAAGAAGGTAGCATCGGAGATATACCTTGATATATGCATAAAAGGTCAAAGGGAAGCGGGTACTTTTGGTAAACAACTAAATGGTTTGCCCGACGTAAATCACCATGTCAATCGACACCTACAATGAAAACATACAGAGCGTTACGATAAACTACAACATAAGATGTCTCTGTGATATCCGTGAGACTCCCGGGACCATGTATCTATACCAGGAAAATCTTGGTTCTACTCTGGGTAGACTGTGTAATTTGTATGGAACACAAATGGTTGGCAACAATTTCGTCGCAAGAGATACTTTAGTGACAAAGTTAAAAACAGTTTTGGGTTGTCTTATGGACTTCAATTTCTGACTTGTCTCCGGTGTTTACTTTCGAATCCTTTTTTATGAGTAGGTATGACTGTAAGAAATGGAAGTTTGAATTCAAAGTTTTCCTTATCCTTGGCCAATTAGTTTATCCTTCTATTTAACTGGTAACTGCAGCAGGGATCGGGAAAATTTCCTAAGATGTTAGTGTGAAGTAAACACCAAGTTCATAGAAATTTCTCTCTAGAACTTCATGGTTCTGAAAGCTTATGTAAAGCTCGTCACATGCTCTCTTTTGACGATCATTGGTTATCCTCTGAGAAGCTTCCATAGTTTCGAGGATCAATTTAAATATTTGCCTCAAAATTGTTATGAAATCAATACGTATATCCGCAATTATAGAATCTGAAGCAAAAGTACACCTGATTGGTGTTTTTGGGCGTGCTTGGAATGATTCCTAAAGGCTCGGAACGGAGATTAGAAGAGTTGGAAATCGGAGGACGAATCGAGACCACTAAAACTACAGCATTTTAAAAATTAGTCAGAATACTGAGAAGAGTTCTGGAAACCTGAGTTAACTTGCTGTCACTCAGACTCACGTGAAGGACCTGCCCTTGAAAATAACACTTATAAACTCCGATGTGACTTTGGCGTACAGACGGATCAACTAATCTCGGCCAGAAGACCAGACCTTATAATAATCAACAAAAAAAAAAAAAAAGAAAAACGAAAAAAGAGAATTGTCGACTTTGCTGTCTCGGCAGACCACAGAATAAATCTGAAGGAATGAGAAAAGAAGGATAAGTACCTCGACCTTGATAGAGAATTGAAAAACTGTGGAACATTAAGGTGACAATTATACCAATTGTGATTGTTGCTTTTGATACAACTAAAGGATTATTAAAGTGACTGGAGGACATGGAATTTGGCGGCCGAGTGGAGACTATCAAAACGACAGCATTATTGAGAACAGCCAGAATACTGAGAAGAGTCCTGGAGATTTGTGGAGGCTTGCTGTCACTCAAACTCCAGTGAAAGGCCATCATTTAACGCTGATATGAAAAACTCTTTAGGTGGCACCATAAAACTACTACTGGGCCAGTAATAGTGAGAGCCCTTGGTATAATTAAGAAATGGACTGATAGACACATTAACAAGATACCAGGTAATTCCAGCCAATATGAAATTTTTGAAAAATTGCAGAGATTACTATCAAAGTGATTGGAAAATAACACCTTGAAGAGGAATAATCTCTCTCTCTCTCTATATATATATATATATAATGCATATAATCACTACTTTCCTCATCCTTGATCTTTAGTTGCTTATAATCCGTTGAAGGATTCAAAGAAACCGAAAGTACAAGCGAAATCTCACACTAGAACACTTGAAAATGGCGAAGAAAGGGAAACATTAAGAGAGAAACTGAATCTCTTCTGATAACAGCACAAAACAACGTCATAAGGATTATGTCAAAGCAAAAATAGACTAGACGCAACAAAATAGCAAATGTAGATAATGTGGTAATTGAGACGAAACAATCAATCATATAAGCGAATGCAGTAAATTAGTGCAAAGAGAGTATAAGAAACGACACGATTGGGTGGGGAAGGTGATCCACTGGGAATTGTGCAAGAAGTCTAAATTTGACTATACGAATAAATGGTATATGCACAACCCGGAACTCATCGTAGAAAATCAGACGCACAGATTTCCTCAGAATTTTGAGATACAAATAGTTTACTTAATCTCGGCCAGACGACAGGACCAAGTGATAGTCAACAAAAACAAAACAAAAAAAAAACAAAACAAAACAAAAAAAAAAACAAAAACAAAAAACAAAACAAAAACAAAAACAAAACAAAACAAAAAACAAAACAAAACAAAAAAAATAAAACCAAAAGAAAAGATAACCAGCAGAATTGTGGACTTTGTCGTTCCGGTTGGTCACAGAGTAAAATTGTAGGAAAGCAAAAAGAGAGATAAGTACCTAGACCTTGCCAGAGAAATGAAAAAAAACTATGGAACATGATTGGTACTGGGACAGGAGGACTTGGAAATAAGAGGACGAGTGGAGACCATCCAAACTACAGTATTGTTGAGATTGGCCAGAATACTAAGAAAAGTCCCGGAGACTTGAGGAGATTTGCTGTCACTCAAATTTCAGAGGAAAGGCATCAGCTAATATTGGTGTGAAAATCTCTCAAATGATTAGCATTTGATAATAATAATCATCATCATTATTATAATAACGGATCACCTGATCTCGGCTAGACGAGCAGGCCTGGTTATAGTCAGCAAAAAATAAAGAACTTATCGAATTGTTGACTTTGCTGTCCTAGCAGACCACAGAGTAAAGTTGATAGAAGGTGAAAAGAGAGATAAATACCTGGACCTTGTTAGAGAACTGAAAAAAATACTATGGAACATGAAAATGACGGTGGTGCCAATTGTAATCGGTGCACTCGGTGCAGTCACCAAAGGATTGGTAAAATGGTAAAGGGACTGGAAGAATTTGGAAATAAGAACACGTGTGGAGATCATCCAAACAACTGCACTGTTGAGATCAGCCAGAATACTGAGAAGAGACCCGGAGACTTGAGGAAACTTGCTGTCTCTCCAGTGAAAGACCATCAGTTGATGCTGGTGTGAAAACTCCCAAAGGGGTATAATAATAATAATGCTAAGTGACTATTTTGACTAAAGTAACTATTGCTATGTGAATAATTTGTGTGTTGAGGAAGATAAGGAAAAAAAAAGTTCTCATCTAACGCGGATGAGAAGAGCTCATCGCCTTGAGTCAAAACCAGTGATCGAGGCTGAGAGTCATAAGTTATGAGCAAATGCTTATCTTTATTCCACATTACTGTTTTTGACTCTTGTGTCTTCATCATTTTTCTTTATTGTTTTGTCGCAATTTTTTTGGGTGATATATTTTTCGGTCGTCATATTAATAAATGATTAGTAAGTAGAAGCAAAACTTCGAATGCCAAAGAATATATTGGCGAAAAACTTTGTGATGAAAAAAAAGATAAATGATGAGATAAAAAAATGAATACATAAAATCGAAAAGTTAAAATAGAAAATCTGTGGAAAGTTGAAAATATCAATGATTTTTGTCTGAATTTGTTAGGGCGACGTTAATGAATGACGAAGTTTCGATTTGGCGCTACTTAAAGATTTTTTCCTTATCTTCCATAAAACACAACTTATTCACGTAGCATTAGTTACTTTTGTCAAAATAGTCGCGTAAAAAACTTTTATTGATATAGATTTGAATAACCAAGTTAAGCCTCTATTATCCTCTTAAACTATTTCATTACAGATTATCAGAAGTATTGTTGATTATTAGACTGGTTCTTTTTTTCATGTAAAAGTCTAAGAAATTACTAATGATCCCCAGTGTATTATAGGGGGTGTCCTCGTGGTATAATGGTTACAGCGATGGACTGCGGAATCGTAGTAAGCGAGTTCGTACTCCACCCGCGCTATTCACTTTCGGGTAAATACCCTTGGGAAAGGTTTGAACCCCCTTATCCTCCCAGCTATGGGTTAAATAGTACTACTGTTCTTCTAGGAGAATAGCTTTGGTGTTAAATAACCTATAAAGGTTGATATGTCATTAAACAAAGAAACCAAACCAAACCAGTGTATTATTATTATTATTGAATGAAATTTATGGTAATCTTTTGATGGTTATAATTTCATGTCATCAATATATACCACCCTTATAGATGAGTAGCAGTAGTTTCTTGACTGAACTATGTGAACCTGGCCATTGACCTGTGGGGTTCTTTCACTCAGCATCAGGTGAAGCGCACCGTTGATCTAATATTGGATTCATCTGCTTTACTTCACATCCACCATGCTGTTTCGAATAGCTTCCAACTCGTTGGCCAAAAAAATTCCCTTGTATATTGCTTAAGTTTCAACTTAGTTTAAGTCCACCTATTTATTTCTTATTTCCCTCTTCTCTAATTCCACAACTGACCTTATGTCTTTGGTTCCTCGGTTTCAAATGGGATTACTTTAATTCATTTCAAAGTTGGTCTCATAGAATCATACAGGATTCGAGTTATGTCTGGTCAACATCCGGTTTAGTAAAATACAAATCACTAATTTAGAGAACGGCGAAATTATTATTATTATTATTATTAAGAAGGCTGCGGCGGCATTTTTCAAAGTCCTGGACATCGCATTCCGTCGTATTTCTTTTGATTTTTGATGCCTGTTGTTATCTGTTGGCTGTGGACACCGTTTCACTGCAATTTATTCCAAAAATGGTAACGTGACTACGGATTTTTCTTTTTTTTTCTTTCTTTTTTCCGTTTTCATCAACTTCCTATCTTTATGCATTAAATATATAGATTCATAGCATTTTTCCAGCCCTTTCCTATTTTTATTCATTAAAAAACCAGCTCATTGGTCTAGTATTCACCAATGGTCCGGGAGACCTGGGTTCAATCCCTGGTCGAGACATACCAAAGACTTTTAAAATGGTACTTGATACCTCCCTGCTTAACACTCAGCAATATAAGGTACGTATCAAGGGCCAAGTGGATCAATTCAGGGAAAGGAGTAGCGCTCTCCCCTACGTCTCAGTGTAGTAGCTATTGAAAAGGGAGCCTTCAGGTCGTCCTCGACTACGGTCACCAACTTTACTTATAGCGTTATATCATTTCCCCTCCCGCTCTTCTTGTCAATGCTGAGTTAGCTCTATTTACATGTTTTTTTTAAACAGTAAATTTTTAAAACCGTAAATTTATAGACAAAAACAGAATAGAGTAACAAGAGAAAACACGACATTTTCCTGATAGTCAAGACAAATACGAAATTATGAACTCAATACATACATTTGTCAAAGTGGTAGACATCACATTTCGTCGTATTTGAGACATCTCAACACTAATGGTGGTTCTTTGAATCTAATCGACAAGTTCACGTACCTCGGAAGCAGCGTCTCATCTACTGAAAATAACATCAATATGCAACTAGCGAAGGCATCGACTGCTATGTATAGGTTATCGTTCACTTGAAAGTCAGACTTATCCGATAAAATCAAGAGACATTTTTTTTCAAGCTGTGGTTGTGTCAATTCTACTATATGGATGCACCATATGGACGAGAAAAAGCTAGACGTGAATTGCGCAAGAATGCTCCGAACAATATGGAACAACTCCTGGAGGTAATATCCCACAAAATAGCAGCTGTATGGCCATCCAATTAAGACGGATAAGTATTGCAGGACATTGCTGGAGAAATAAAGACGAATTCAAAAGACATGTTCTTTAGACCTCTTCACACGGACGTACAAGTGTCGGACGATCAACTGGAACTTATCTACAACATTTATTTACAGACACAGGATGTAGTCTAGAAGATCTGCCAGAAGCGATGGATGATAGAGACAAATGGCAAGAGAGAGAGTGAGAGAGTCAGGGAAATCCGTGATGGCAGCATGACATGATTATTATTATCATTATAATTATCATTATTATTTTACTAATTTGAGTGTTCTTCACGCCAACGTTAGCAAATGGCTTTCCACAGGAGTCTGAGAGACAGCAAATCTCCTCCAGTGACCAGTATTCTGGCCGATCTCAACTATGCTGTAGTTTGGATGGTCTCCGCTCGTCCTCTTATTTCCACGTCCTTTAGTCCCTGTACCAATGTTTTGGTGACTGTACCGATTATTATTATTATTATTATTATTATTATTATTATTAACATTAAAAGCTGAGAAAAAATTGAATTGTTAAAAGAATTAGTAAAGTAGTCAAAAAATAATTCTAAAATTTCTCTTTTCAGGTTATTAGATAATTACGAAAATATTGAATCTCTGACTCTCAGACCACCGAGACTTTCACTCAAGGTAAAGTTGATAGAATAAATCGAAGCAAAGTTGAAATTATACGGGCGATAAATTACTTTCTATTTGCTAAGTTAGAATTTGGTTACGATGATTCTAATGCGACAGTCTTCTAAGTAAGTAGGATAGGCGTATTTATAGATTATTATTCAACATGCAAGCTTTTACATAGGTTGAGCATTAAATTGAATTTAAGTTAGAATTTTAATTGCTGATTTTCTAGAAAAAAAACTATTCTGTCCAGTTCTATCGGTTGGTTGGTTGGGTTCTATGGCATATCAAACTTTGTGGGTTATTTAACACCAAATCCATTTTTATATAAATAATCAGTTCTATTCAAAACAATTCAGTTTAGCATGAGTACACAGTTTAAGTGTCAAAAACATTTCTATTTCAAAATATTCAGTTTATTCAAACAGTTCTAATTCATCTGATTCAGTTTTTGTTTACACACAGTTAAATGTCAAAAGATTTCTATGTTAAACAGTTCAGTTTAGTGTAAATACACTTTCAATGTCAAAAACAGTTCCATTTCAAATAATTCAGTTTAGCATAAGCACGCAGTTTAAATGTAAGTACAGTTTAATTATCAAAAATATTTTTATTTCAAACTATTCGGTTTAATCAAACAATTCAGTTTAGCATAAGTATGCCGTTATTTCTATTTAACCCATAGATAAGGCCCTATCGGGTGCTACCACGCCAGGCAAGAGTAGACCTGGGAGCAATGGCAATGAAGAGGTGCTCCGTATCCCCCAAAGCCCCAGCATTACTGGAACCTCACCATCAGACTGTTTAGTGTCATATCCAGGACACTCGTTTGGTGGGGGTCTTACCCCTCTGCAGAGGTGCAGTCAGTATATTCTACAACCTCAGTTGACTGGGCAAAGTTGTATCGGTTTTTATCGTTTAAAATATATGAATATCACTGTATAATAGCAAGTTTTAGTTTTTGATTCAAGTTTTGTAAAAAAAATTTTCTTTCTTTTTTTTTTTAATATTGCTTCTTTTATTATAACGCATTGGCCCTTAAATAAATAGTCCAGGTCATTACATTTTACAATTGTTAAAGTTCACATTCCATATCCAACAAGTTTGTTTTGTTCTAAATTCCTAGAAACAATATTAAGGCCTAAAATATTTTAACTGAAATACAGTGATACAATACATCAAGATACAAGAAAATAAAAATATGTGAAAAATATGTAAAACCTCAGCTCCCTGCCCAGCCTCCAAAAACAACCAGAATGAAACAAATATCTGATTCAGTCAAAAAATTTGTACCATAATAGCAATACATATTTTAGATATTTGGGTTTTTCTTTTTATCAACGCCCATTGTATGGAAGCAAACGTTGGTGTAATATATTCGATAGCGGGATTCGACCATAGACGCTCAAAGTAGTTTGTGTAAAAAAAAAAATCAGTTTTACACGTGGACCAGTGAAAGGTAAGCACGTTTCTGACAACTTATCTTTACTCTTTCTTAAGATTACACACAGGGCCATAGTTAGGGTCACATGGGTTCTCCTGAATCTACAAGACGAAATCCCTACTCTACCACACGTCAATTTTCATATAGTAACGTAAGTAAAGTTGGCGACCATAGTCGAGGGTGACCCGAAGGCTCCCTTTTCAATAGCTGCTACACTGAGATGTAGAGGAAGGCGCTACTCTTTTCCCTGGATTGCTCCACTTTACTCTTGATCCTTACCTTATAATACTGAGTGTTAAGAAAGGCAGCATCAAGTACCATTTTTTAAGTCTTTGGTGACTCGATCTGGGATTGAACCCCAGTCTCCCAGACCACTGGCGAACACTATTCGTTTAAACTACAAATTTTATGGTAAACTAATTCTGTAGAATAATGGATCATATAAAGGAATAAAAAAAATAAAAAGAGACCCTAAAATAATGTCAAAATCCGCAAAACTTTTTCGCTCTTCAGTAGTGAGTTACATTTCACTTTAATTTAAAAAAGAACTATTCTCCCGAAGAGGTGTCCCCGACCCTAACAAGGGGATTTGGTGTTCTCTATCAATATTCTTTTATCCCCAGGACACTATTAATAAGGATCTCTGCAGAAGACACTGTTGAAACCTTCCTTCCGGGACCCTCAAGCAAGCTTGATTTGCGGTCAGGAGATTCGTGGGTAGTACACACCAGCTCGGATTATAGGACTTCAACCATGAAATCATCTTGCCTCGGTGGAAGTCAAAATAGGAATATTTCACACGAGTTCTTTCGTTTTACCGTTCTGTGCAGTCGGGGTGGTTAGAAGATTTGAGATGATTTCAAATAAATTTATTTTGGTTGACCTATTAACCGGGCCATTGGCCTAATGAGTAAAATGTTCACCAATGATCCGGGTGATCGGCGATCAATCCCAGGTCGAGTCATACTAAAGAATCAAAAATTGGCAGTTGATGCCACTTTGCTTAGCACTCAGAATTATAAGGTTAAGATCGAGGGTAAAGTTGAGCAATCCAGGGAAAGGAGTAGCGCCCTCACCTACACCTCGGTGTAATAGTAATTGAAAAGGGAGCCTTCGAGTCACCCTCGACTACGGTCGCAAACTTTACTTATTATTAGATCTCAATTCTGCATCTGAATAAACTGAGAACTTTTAACACCGACGGTTGTATTGTAACTTTCCGATACACCTACTACGAAAATGAATACGACCGGACCGTACATCAAATACTGGAGACGATGGGAAATAAAGCTTCAAACTTATATATATATATATATATATTGTCATGCACAGACAGACTGTTTCGTTGTATCACAACTCTTCAGTGTGGCTAGATACGCTGGACGCTTCAAGCTGGGATCGAAACCCAACTAAATAATCTTCGTGTAACTGTTATCGTTGTGGGAAATGGGACGCAGCAATACAAGTCCAAATCCTGGCCGAGGCTGTTTGCCTTTCACACAGTGCCAGAACTATTTGGGAAGGTAGGCAACGATTTGCCTTCCAGCTATGGTAAATGATATGGTAATTTAGGCTCTTTACCCTTGGTATAGTAACCAGTCAAGGAGAAAGAAAACTATGAATTCAAACCTGTTAAACTCCATTAAAAATTGGCCCTGTGTCACATCCTGCCCTCGCAGAGGGTTTGGATATATATATTCAGAATAACAAAAATACTTGTCAACATATATAGAATTACTGTTGGTAACATCTGCTTCTTATTTCGCATGGCTTCTTTAACGTCATAGCATGAAAATTATTTTTTTATGTAAAATATATTTTTTTAAGAAACAAAAGCTATAAACTGCAAATCTCTTTCTATGAAAACTTCATTTAATTGTAAAAAAAAAAAAAGAAAACGAAAAAATAATAGAAATTAATTTGATACAAGGTATGCTCAATTTTTTAATCAGAGAGGACAGATTCCTATGAAATGAAAACTTTAAAATTGAAAAGGTCAGTTGGTCGTTCCTTTTGAACGTCTGAATCAATAAACTATTACCATACTCTGTGTTCTCTGATGATGACATAGACAGAGGAAAGTGATTTATACGATCCGAATATATGCAAGAACAAAGGCATCATTATATATTTGAATATATATGCACGCATCCATTCGAGGGTCGATTCTAAGCTACTCCCACAAAAAAAAAAAAAAAGACTAAAAAAACAAAAAAAAAAACCAACAAAAACAAACAAACTATGCGGTAAGTTTTTGTAGTGACAACATATAAAACAAGAAAAACTAATTCAGATTTCTGTCTTAATTTCTGTGTAGGTGAGGCCCATATATAGGTAAGAGGTGTACGAGAATTCTGGGTGAGGTTTAGAGTTTTTTGAATGGCCCTCATATATATATATATATATATATATATATATATATATATATATATATATATATATTACTAATCTAATATCTACCAGTATTTACAGTACCAGAAAAAAAAAAAAAAACAAAAAAAAGCCCTGGCCAGGAGCAAGAGATAAAAATATCTCAAATCACCGCCCAGGGGAAAAAGAAAAAAAAATTGGGTCAAAAAGAAAGAAAAGGCCAACCTCGTCCGACCCCTTGAAAAAAATCAAGGGTAACGCAGTCAGTGGTCAGAAGAAAACCTAAAAACCCTCCGCAAATCCTGCAATGCTACAATTACTAAAGTGCTCAACACAAGACAATGGAGCCAATTCTAAAATTAACCTAAATCGCGAGTCGAAAATCTTCTACTAAAGTTTCACCTTAATGGATCATCAGGAAGCCTAAGTTCGACAAGAGTCGTTAAGGTGAAACTTTAGTAGAAGATTTTCGACTAGCGATTTAGGTTAATTATATATATATATATATATATATATATATATATATATATATATATATATACGGAAATAATAAAAATATACAAAAGCGCACACCCATATAAGTTTATACAAACGCACACACACACACACACACACACACACACATATATATATATATATATATAGAGAGAGAGAGAGAGAAAGAGGATAATAAAGCTTAAGCATGATCAAATACAACTATGTATATGTATATGAAGAACACATTCAAGACACGTACACACACACACACACACATATATATATATATATGCAACACACACACACACACGTATATATGCTTTATTTATCCTTTTTATTCGTTTTTATCTTTTCTAAGTTTTGTCTGTCTTGTTCACAGCTAAAGCGATAAAGTTACTTTCAGGCAACTCTTTACAACTGATTAACCGCTGAAATCACTTCACTCTTCACTGGATTTTTATATAAATATTTACACACACACACACACACACACACACACACACATACACGCACATATATATATATATATATATATAAATGCACAAAATTATAGAAGAGACAATAAAAATAATTACATCTCGAGCTCTCCCTAGTAAAAGAGGAAAAACCTCTATTTACATACATTGGTATGTATATGCAATACTAAAACTATCCGATATTGCAAAAATATAATTATAGTGTACTTATACAGGTTCAAGATATGTGCAATTTTGTACAAAGGTCAATATCAATACTATAAATTTGAAAAATCAAAAAGAATTGCACTGATAAGTGCGAATTAAGTGAAAGAATGAGACATAAGAATAACAACAAATAACTTCTGTATTCCGAAAAATGATCCCAAACGTGACCCTATAGAATTTACAGCTTCTCATCCTTTAAGATATAATACTGCCAAATATCTGTTGAATTCAAGCAATATTTTAGCTCATTCTTTGCTAATGACCGTAACATCAGCCAACATTTTTGAATACTTCTTTTGTACACAAATTTTTCGTTCGCCTCAGAAATTCTTCTTGGATTCAAGTCATGAGACTGATAGGAAAACTCCCTAGCTTTTATATTTTCCTGGAACCATTCCATTATCAGCTGAGTAAAATATTTGCACTACTATTATATTGATAGATTCAGATTTTTTGGTTGGTTTCGTGGATATGACAGGAAACTGCATCAAGCCATGAGGTTCGAATTCTGGAGCTCTGAGGTGTGTGAATTCACTTCTTCGTTGTCATGCTTCCAAATCCACTTTGACTTGGTGTATCGGCACCTAAAATGGGGATAAATAAAACAATATAACTGTTTGAAAACATACTTTATTATTATTATTATTATTATTATTATTATTATTATTATTATTATTATTATTCACTCATTAGAGTTTTTCACATCAGCGTTAGCTGATGGTTTTTCACTGGAGTTTGAGTGACAGCAAGTCCCCTCAAGTCTCCAGGACTCTTTTCAGTATTCTGGCCGTTCTCAATAATGCTGTAGTTTGGATGGTCTCCACTCGTCCGCCAACTTCCAAGTCGTCCAGTCCCTTTTGTAATCCTTTAGTTACTGTTCCAAACGCACCAATTACAGCCGAGATTAGATGATCTGTATGTATGTCAAAGTCCCATAGGAGTTTATGTGTGGCATTTTCTAGGACAGGTGCTGGGTTGTGCATATACCATTTGTTTGTATGGTCAAATTTAAATTTCTTGCAGATCTCCTAGTGGATCACTTTGCCGACCCAATGATGTCTAGTCTTATATTCCTTCTGCGCTAATTTGCTGCATTCACTTATTATGTGATTGATGGTTTCATCTCTGTCTCAGCATAGTCTACATTTGCTTTTTCTGCGTCTAATCTATTCTCGCTTTGATATGATTGGTTCTTACGGCGTTGTCTTGTGCTGCTATTAGGAGAGATTCTGTTTCTCTCTTAAAGTTTCCTTTTCTTTGCCATGTCCAGTTTTGTCGTGTGAGATGTTGTTTATAAGTCGTTTAAACCGCCCATAGAGTTGTTTTCCTTCCCATTTTTCTTTCCTAGTTATTGTCATTCTGTTGTCCATCGTGTTATCAGTATCTATTGTATATAGTCTTCGAATCGTTGTATCGATGCGTCAACGCTGTCTTCAATGCTGGCAAGTCCTCTTCCTCCTTCTTTTCTTGAAACATATAGTCTGTCAACGTCGTCTCTGGGATGTAAAGCCCTATGCATTGTTATTAGTTTTTTTGTTCTTTGGTCCATTTATTTAAGTTCTTCTCTGGTCCACTTGAGAAAGGGTCCGGAACATCTAACGACTGGTACAGCCCAGGTATTTATTCCTTTGATAATGTTTCTGCTATTGAGTTTTGTCTCGAGTAGTTTTCTAGGTCGCCTGAAATATTCATTTCCCCTTGTTTGATGGTGTCGGCCTCCTAGACGCCCAAGTATTATAATTATTATTATTGTTATTATTATCATATACTCTTTTAGAGTTTTTCACTTCAGCGTCAGCTGATGGTTTTTCACTGGAGTTTGAGTGACAGCAAGTCTCCTCAAGTCTCCAGGACTCTTATCAGTGTTTTGGCCGTTCTCAATAATGCTCTTTTTTTGTTGATTATTATAAGGTCTGGTCTTCTGGCCGAGATTAGGTGATCCGTGAGTTATTATTATTATTATTATTATTATTATTATTATTACTATAATTATTATTATCATTATTATTATTATTATTATTAAATCGGAATATTTACAAGAAACCAAGTAATTGTTTGCAGATGATTAGTAACGGATGCAAAAAAGACCATATAAATGTGCACAATTTATTTTTCTTTAGAATAGTTACTTTCAACTGTAACTGTTTGTAAATTATTTTAATCTTTGAGTGTTTCTCAAATATTTTTAACGTGATTTTTCACTGGAATCTGAGTGAAAATACAAGGATCATTAAATAAGTTTCCAGACTTTTTTCGTATGGGCACATTTATTGATAGTATACACATGAAACGCTAGTCCCCTTCGAAGTAATCTCCTCCGGCTGCAATGCACTTGTTGTACCGTTCCAAAAAATTCTTGAAGGCCCCATGGAAGTCCTCTTGTGTGAACATGTCAATGACCTTCGTCACAGCCTCTTTCATCTCCACAATTGTCTCATAACGACATCCTCTAAGTTTTTCCTTGAGCTTAAGGAATAAGCAAAAGTCACAGGGAGCAAGGTCTGGACAATAGGGAGGGTGAGCAACTGTCTTGATGCACATCTTGGTCAAATAGTCTGTGACAAGGTTGGAGTTGTGGACTGGTGCATTGCCCTGCTGGATATGACACTGACCGGTTTCAAGAGTGCTGGCCTCTTCCGACGGAATCTCTTTCTGAACACCCTTAAAACCTCAACATAGTTTTCCTTGTTGGCTGTCAGTCCAGTAGGAACCCAGTGCATGCAGATTATGCCAGTGCTGTCCAAAAAAAAAAAAAAAATAAAAAGGGATCATCAAACGTTTGTGGGTGGATTTGCTCTGTCTGGCCTTCTTGGGTCTGGGAGAGCCAGCTTGCTTCCACTGGGAACTCTGTTTCTTGGTCTCTGGGTCATAGCAGTAGATCCAGAGCATCGAGAACTGCGGGATCTGAATTGATCAGCTCGACCATCTCCTTGCTGTCATGACAACGTCTTTCTTTCTGATCTTCTCAGAACACCCTTGGGACAAACTTGGCGTAAATCTTCCGCATCTTCAGTTCCTCGCGAATAATTGTGTGTACAGTTCCCACACTGACATCAAACTGTGTACTTATTGTCTCTATAGACACACGACGGTCCTTATCCAGGAAATTCTTTATTTGGCCAATCAACCCTGGTGTTCTGACTTCCTTACTCCTCTCATACCTCCTATCATCCCTCACAGACTCCCTGCCTTCCTTGAATCTCTTATGTCACTCAAAAACTGATGCTCGATTCATGCAAGATGCTTCAAAAGTAGTTTGAAGCATTCCATACGTTCCTGTGGCATTTTTTTTTCAAGTTTTAAATAGAATCTTATTGCATATCGTGTCCTCACGTCCAGATTGAATTTTTGAAATTCACCAGCTGTGACAATCAGGCTTTAGTAGGGTGTATTCCAATTGCTGCTGTAGCTGTTGATTTGAACCTGAAAACATAAAAAGTGGTCAGTCATCTCATAAGATGTATAGCAATAACATACTGAATTTTCAAGAGTCTACAATAATTTTAAATGCCTGTACAAAAAAGTCAGAAAATTTATGGAAGACACCTCGTAAATCTGCTCCGATCTCCAGAATTAGTATTCTTGCTGATTTTAACAGCACTGTAGTTGGAAGGGTCTCGATTCTTCTTCTGATCTCGTTTCCCGGTTTTTGAGAATAATTTCAAGTGCTTCAACTAAAATTGGTAACACCGTCACCTTCATATTCCACAGCTTCTTCAACTTTCTGACAAGGTCCAGGTATTTGTTCAGGTTTACACTTACTTTCAATTTTACTCAGTGCTCCGTTCGGAGAGCAAGATCCATTTGATGACAAATTCTTTACTTTTCATTAATCAACACTAGTTCTTATCTTCTAGATTACTGGGCCATTGGCCTAATCAGTTGAGGATTCGCCAATGGTCAATCATACCAAAGACTCAAAAAATGGTACTTGATGCCACCTTGCTTAACACTCAGCAATATAACGTACAGATCAAGGGGAAAGTGGAGCAACCCAGGGAAAGGAGTAGCACCCGCCCCTACACATTGGTGTAGTAGCAATCGAAAAGGGAGCGTTCGGGTTACGCTCGACGAAAGTCGCCAACTTTACTTTTTACTTACTTAGATGGCATTTGGTGATCCGTTTATATTTCAAAGCCCTAGATATTTTTATGCTTTATTCGCGAACGAATTCTGGTTTGTGTATTTATCATTTGTTTTCATAGCCAAATTAGAGTCTCTTGCACAATTCCCAGTGGATCATTTTTCCCATTCTGTCATGCCTACTCTTGTATTCCTTTGGTGACTGTTTGTTGCATTCACTTATTATATGATTAAACGTCTCATCTCTGTCAACTATACATTCTATTTTCCATTGTATTTTCAATTTTTACTTTGTGATAATTAGTTTTCATGATATTTTGTGTTACTATTGAAAGAAATTCTGTTTCTCTCTTTTTTGAAATGCATAGGGCATCTCTTGAGCATCTTCTGTAGTTTGTCACCTGAATTATCCTCATAGTTGTTTTGTTTTCCATTTTTATTCTTTATACATCATTGGTGTTTTCCTCTTTATCCTTGAATTATTTCAGTTGATATTGCTGTTACTGGTTGCAGAAGGTAGATTCTCTTTAGTCTGTTTTTTTTGTAAATTCTTCGCGTGCCTGAATTGTATAAACGACATAAAACCAAAGGACAAGACTTTTTTTTTGGTGAGTGTCAGTAGCCCTTGAAAATTGTCGATATAAAACCGGATCATTCCTCTCTTTAATTACGTGAATGAAGTCATTCTATTCTGAAGGAAAACAACCACATTTCTTTCTGTATTATCTTGAATTGGCGCTTGATTTTCTGAGCATAAGCTTAACAGTATTAATATATACTACTATTCAGGTTTCCTCCAGATCGTTCTGAATTTTTCTTGTGTTGTCATTGACCTTATTGGGATTTTATTAACAATATTTCTGACGGTAAAATCGAAATTTAGAAAGGACCTCCTGATCAAAATAAAACTTTTAATTGAATGATGAGACTTCCATTGGTGAAATGCATGCCAAACAATGATAATATGGATATTTATTGACTTGAGATGTTTCTGTATACCAAACCATTATTGAATATTGGTATAATAAGTTATGTGAAGTGAGACAAATCTTTTGTCTTTGACAATTGTGATACTTCTAGTGTTCTGATCTGGCAATTAATAATTGAGCCACAAATGACGTAAATATTTCTGTTGACAGATATTGTCACTTTTCTTAGTATTCTGTTTATTCGTCTTAATAGTTTATTCTTTTTAAGGAAGAGGAGTTCTTATTTTGATTTTAAATAGGAATTTTTTTCGTGTTTACGTTTTGATATTAATCATTTTCTTACGTTCAAATATTTTTCTTTTCTTTATTCATTTTTAAGAGATATTATTTCTATTTTTTCTTTTGATTGAGTTGACATTACTTCGAATTTCCACGGATAAACTCTTTCATTCCCTGCTGTTTTTTACGTATATTTTTCTATGTAGCTAGGTTATTTTCATATTTTTTATGATTTTGTAACTATATATTGTTATTATATTTGGTTTTCCATTGTTTCTGTTTCCATAATTTTTCTTTCTCGTCGAAATAATTTTTTGAATGATGGAGATTTGTGTTGACGGGACTTTTTCGCCGATTAGTGACGTGGCCGGAACTAACACTGTTTTTGATGTTCAATCAGGAAATAGGAAAATCGGCATTTTTGGAGAAGACTTTGGAGGGAGCGGGCCGCTCAAAAAAAAAAAAAATGCTCTGCATTTAACCGCTGAGAATTATATGGTGTGAAGAAAATTTTTCCCTGAATAGGAAAATTTCTAATGGCTGACAGTTAACCTGATGGAGTTCTTTCAGGTATCCTTTATCAATTGCTGAATCTTCTAGTTGAAGGGAGATATTTTTAATTGCTGACCAGAGGATATTTTATCCAGTTTTAAATTCAATTGCTGAGTCTCCTATACGAAAGGAAATATTTATAATTGCTGAACGGAGGCAATTTTTTCAAGTTTTCTACCGTTGAATTGCTATGCCATGAACACGAAAATTATGAATGCTGAACTCGAGGCTGGTAGAAGCTCTCCCCTTCAAGACTCTTCTTTAAAGAAC
The DNA here is from genome assembly GCA_963585895.1 of Sepioteuthis lessoniana. NCBI lineage: Eukaryota > Metazoa > Mollusca > Cephalopoda > Myopsida > Loliginidae > Sepioteuthis > Sepioteuthis lessoniana. The sequence goes on along the minus strand of CAUZXS010005248.1, from coordinate 33,522 downwards.
GTTCTAAGAAACAAATTGATGAAATATGTCTCCATACATTTTTTCTTAATTACAATTACTGTCGCTGCTGTTCAACTGAAGACTCTACTGTAAAGAACTCTTCCATTTTTTAAAGGACTGTTGAACCTGTAAGACTGTTTTAATTTTGAATGCTAACGAGTTCTATCATTTCTTTGTATCTGTACCTCTGCTTTGTTCGTTGTTTTCGGCCCAAATCTTTGTCGGAGACTGCTGTCTAAGATTAACCGTTCGGTCATTCGACTGAACGCTAAAGTGCAATAATTTTAGCAGTATGTGCTTTCTTTCTTTTTAAGTGAATTTAATAAGCATGTTTTATATATTTTTCTGTAAATAAATAGTTTATTGAACGCACGTGTTACTTTTATTCCTGTTTAATGTTGGAATTTAGATTGACATGTGAGGATGGTTATCTTGTGGTTGAAGAAGGCCGTGACTCATATCCCTTACAGTGTGGTTGTTTTTTTTTCTTTTTTCTTTTTACTTTGAAGTATTTGTTTCTTGTGTTATTTTTTGTAAGAAACATAATCCTTTAATTCTTTATTTCTTCTGATATTTGCCTAGGATTATTATATACCATTTCCCTGTGACGGACATGTTTCTTTTTTGTACAGTTGTATGATCCAACTTTAGTTGTTTGTTTATTGTTTATTATTTTATTATTCAGCTTTTTTATATAACTTATTCAATATTTTCTTTATGCTTTAAGCAAAGTTTTACCGTGCCAATTGATTATGTAGTTTATTCTTTTTGGTAATGCTTGTCTACTAGTTTTATTAATAATTTTTTATATTTCGTTTTCTTTTCTTTTTCTCTTTTGTTTTCGAGTGTTTTTTTTAGTTTAGATCTAAATTCATTTTTTTGTTGCTTCGTTTATTTATTTATTTATTATTTTCTTATCTTATTAAATATTCACTCATCTAGAGATGTTTTGTTGATGAACTAATTTGAAGTATCCAAAAGTAAAATTTAAAAAGAATCGGAACATATGCACGAACGCAAACCCACTTATTAAAAAAGATTGTAAGGAAAGCAACTAAAAGAATTTTCTCCAAAGAAAATGTTCGGTCTCTTTATTTTAATGGCATATGAACCTTCATAGGTTATTTAATGCTAAAGTCCAGTACTTTAGCATTTACAACATAGGTATACATCTCACCTACCGAGAAAAAGGTTACATTTATTTATATGAATCATTTTGCATATCAGAAGATCTGGGCTAGTTAGTTGGGATAGTGCAGACATCCTCAGTCAACAGTTCTGCATGACAGTCAGCCTGATGGAGTTCTTTCAGGTATCCTTTATCACCTTTGTGATCCCCTAAGGTCTTGCCCTGATGATCACTTAAGCGAGAAACTGAATGCCACCGGGTGCTCTATCACAGACATTAAGCACTCTTTGTTCTTAAATATAGCAAAGTACATCATATATATATATATATAATAGTTCTTTGATTTATTATTTTACATGTGTTTTCGGATTGCAATACCTCGGGAGAACCAATCAACGTCTGGATTCAAGAATTAAACAACATGTACCCAAAAAATACGGCAAGGGACCTACTTTGCTGACCGAATAAACAACACATATGGGTTTTCCATTGCAGAACATCACATAAATAACCGTAATTGTGCCTCGTCCGACAGTGCGGACTTGTTTACCATTTTAAGCAAGTCCCACTCGGACGATCACCTGGAAGTACTTGAGACCATTAACATTCTCACCCATAAACCGTCCCTCTGTAACCAGGAGGAATGTTTATTGGGTCTGAATTTGATTAGTATTTAATTCACCCCTTCCTTTTTAGTCAACATGCATTTTTTCTCCTTCACCTCATTACCCAGTCCCTACCCCTTTTTCTTCTTAATCGTTGTCCTCGTTTTAACTGTGATCAGGGAGGACCGAAACCAGTTAGTTTATTTTATTTAAAAAAGAAAATGATTAAAACTGGCCTATTTGTGACTATATTAAAATTTTGTGCCTCCCATAATATATATATATATATATATATATATATATATATATATATATATATATATATATATATATATATATGAGTATCAGAGATTTAACTGTTAACAGCACACAAAATACAGATCTGCTCTAATACCCTGGAGAAAAGCAAGAATGTACCTTTTTCAAAAGGTCAGGTTTGAGATTACTGCTTACTACTGGTACCATGTAACTCAATAGAACTGGTTACATGTTATATGTGGACGAAGTGTCACCGTGAAACAAATCTATTCCTCTAAGAATGTCACAATTGATTTAATAGGTCGAATAGGTTATGGAATTGATAAAATAAAATGTTTAACTCCTTCAGCTTTCAAGCAATAATCTAACTTTGATCGTCTTTTTAAAAATAATCAGCATACAGTTGAATGGAAGCAACTAGTACAACCCTCAATCAATATCAACTGGAAGTAGTTGAAGAAAAGTTGTGCGTGAAGCTTTGATTTGGTTTGGGTTCTTTTTTAAATGGTTTATCATCTTTCGTGGGTTAGTTAATGCCAATGTAGAAGAACAGTAGTGGTAGTAATCTGTTTGGATAAGTAAGTTAATGCTTTTCCCAAGGGTATTAGTCTGAAAGTGAATGTATTAGCATAATTAGTGTTCTATCTCGTTAGCCTCGATTCGCTGTCCAACACACAAGCCACTACGATACAGAAATCTCTCCCACGAAGAGGCTATGATAATTTTCATTTAAACTTCTACTCCCGGCATAGAAGTTGGAAAAGAAGTGCAAGCATTGTAATATAAATTGACATAAAGCAGGGAAAAAACAAGACCCCCACCAAAAAAAAACAAAAAACAAAAAGAAAACAAGAAAAATAGTCATTTATTACAATAACAATGATAATAATATTTATTCACTCAATTTTTGACAGCCTAATTAGCCGTGGATGTAGAATACACTGACTGCATCTCTGCAGAAGGTTAACCAACCACAACGAGTGTCATGGATATGACACGAAACAATCTGATGGTGAGGCTTCTGTGATGCTGGAGCTTTGGGGACTACGGAGTACTCCTTCATTGCCATCGCTCCCAGGTCCACACTGGCTCGGAGTGGTAGCACTTGACAAGTCCTATCTCTGGGTAAAATAGAACTGTTTGACATTTAAGATGAGAGCAAACAAATGACTTACGCTAAATTGAATTGTTAGAAATACGATTGTTTATCCTTTAACTGAGTGTAAACAAATGACTGATGCTTAATTGAATTGTTACTGATATATAGCAATACTTGGAGCTTTGTTGACTAACGTCAAATTGAATTGTTAAAGAAAGAAGTATTTGATCATTTAACTGTGTGTATCTAAAAACGTTTACAAATCATATATTCAATATATATGTAAAGACAGGATTTGACATCCGAAAATCAACAATGTTTGATATGCCCTAAAACCAAACCAAACAATTTTTTACAATAAAACAAAATGCTCGTCTAAATTTTGGTTGTAAATATTTTAAATTCCTCCACTTAAAAAAGAAAATGAATATTTAAATTTAGGTTGTTTGACTTTCTGTAATTGATTAGTTTGATTTCTTCGTTTAATGGAATATCAACCTTCTGTTATTTAATGCCAAACCCATCCTTTAGAAAAATATGTGGTTGTACCATTTAACTCACAGTTGGAAAATGAGGAGGCTAATATTTTCCGAAGTATATTAGTCCGAAAATGAACTAGATAGCGTAAGTGGAGTTTGAACTCATATCCTACGATGTTGTAGTTCAGCACTTAATCCACTACGCCACGGGGCCTCCCTTTTGTGCTTGAGTGTAACTTACTGTATTATTTTGTTTAAAAGTCCCACACCAAAAGTAGTAATTTTGAAGCTTATAAAATGTTCATTAATGAAAGTGGCCATAGGGCGATGAATAGAGCGATGCTTGATTTCCCAAAGGAAAATAGAAAATCTTATGGGCTGCGACAAACATAAGGTGTTGAGTGTAACTTACTGTATTATGTTGTTTAAAAGTCCCACACCAAAAGTAGTAATTTTGAAGCTTATAAAATGTTCATTAATGAAAGTGGCCATAGGGCGATGAATAGAGCGATGCTTGATTTCCCAAAGGAAAATAGAAAATCTTATTGGCTGCGACAAACATAAGGTGTTGGGATGTATAGTTTGTGACTGAAAAAAGTAGCAGATTGATTAATGAAACAGTAATTAATTTAAAACCTTAGTGCTTTGTATAAAAACCCAATTGAAAATCACATATGATAATATATTGTAAACTGAAACGTTGTGCATTAATTCACGCAATGTGAAACTGAAAGCTGCACAGATGAACGTGCACCTTTGTTTAATTTGGAAACTAAGGACGATGAAGCTATCGAAAACATGAAAGTGAGAGCTCTTTTGATCACAGTAGAGTCGTTGAAGATATTTCACTCGGCTTGCAAGAAGGTCAGCTTGGCCAAACATTGTGTATTCCGAGGCCGTGCACAAAGCTATAGAGGCAAATCCAGGGAGTAGCACTCAAAGAGTATCAGGCAAGCTTGGAATCTTACAGTCTCGTATGGTTCGTCATATTCAAAGCAATATATATATATATATATATATACTTATTTGAGTCAAAATATTTCCAATATTATGTGAACCTGATGTACAATTCAGCAACACCAAATGCTTTTACTAAGAAGATGAATATAACCAACCATACGTGTCTATGTACTAAGACTTAAAAAAACTACCGTGAAACCGCACATGCTGACATTGGATGTGAGCCGAGGAAATATATAGCCACCTTTTTATCTTTATTGTTTTACTACCTTTCTTTATTCACCTGATCGTTCCCGCTTCTTCTTTTCCTCTCTTTTTCCTTTTCCTTTTGGTTTTCCTTCCTTTTTTTCCCTTTTCCTCTTCGTCCATTTTTTTTATATATAAAAGAAATACTATATTTGCTGATTTCACTCTCCAAAAAAGAATGTTTGCTACCTGATGGGGCAGGAATTAAAAACCGGTCGAAATAAATTTATAATGGCACTATAAGTGTGGCTGAGTTTTCATCCATCTACGATTCAGATATATTCGCTTTGTAAGTGTGTTTTTTCATCTACATCCAGAATGGCGTATATAATAATAGCCATACATCGAGCACTCCTATAGAATTATATGAAATTCCTTATATATTTTATATATGAATACTCCATACTCATTGTCTTCTGGACACTTACTGGATATAGCTGATATATATATATATATATATATATGTGTGTGTGTGTGTGTGTGTGTGTGTGTGTGTGTGTGTGTGTGTGTTAAAGTTGTTTTATCATGAAGTCCATTTTCTTTCTGTCACTAAATGTAACCTTAATATCGTAACCCATTCACATAACGGCATGACACGTTCACATAAAATAACTGTATAAGTATCTTTTTAAACGTTTCAAAACCTTTAAGCTGAATTTCAAAATGGTTCTATGATATAGAGTGAAATGTTACACTAACTTCAGGTTTTCAAGTCCTATTTTTTTTATCGTTTTGTCTGATATTATATTCAGAAAACGGTTTCACCCAAAGAAAGTTTTCGTAAACAGGCCAAAGTTTTCTGGTTCCTGACTGACACCTGCATTTGAAAAAAGGTTGAGCTTTTGTTAATCTTTATCCCACTTTTAACCTGGACAAGAGGTTGTTCATGAACACTATTCTCTGACCAAATCTAAGGCAAAATATTCTTAGTTATGTGATTGAGTAAAGTGTTCTAAGTTGTTCGTATTTCCATTTGATTACGTCATGTTACCAAATACGTGAGAGATCCTTTTAGATGACAGCACATTCCTGAATATGTTGTTCAAGGAAAATTTAAAAAAAAAAGATATTTCGAGGTCAAAAGTAAAGTAATACTCAGCAAAAATATGGCTTTTACTTATATTATGTAATCACAATGCTAATGGTTTTACTATCGAAAAGCATTAAAATTAATTCTATTGGTGAAATATATTGAAAAGGCTTTTATTAAAGAAATATATTTTCATCCAAACAGAAAGTAATCACCAGTAGTTAGGAAATAAGTTTGCTTTAAACTCGTATGACTTGACACACAATCAGAGGGATTTGCAGTTTTTGCAATTGAGACTAGAAATACGAGGAGAGACTGAAAACTTCATTGGCTGACTTAGATACTCTCTTCGTCCTCCTTGCAGTCCACACAGTTTTTCCATCGGTATTGTAGTGTTTGGTTCCTCTTGATAAAAAAAGTCATCAGTTGTAGATTCAATGTTATCATATGAACATTTTACTTTTCAGCTTGCTCTCATAAGATTAATTCATTCTTTACTTTTTTCATTTATTCCAGTATTTTGTTCAAATCGCAATGCTTTATTAAAGCACATAAATAATTTCACGAAGGAAGTATTGCAAAAGAATATTTTTGTATTTCCTGGTGTGTTCGGATAGCCCTTTAGTGCCATAAGCAGTTTTAGAAATGTTCTAATTTTATAGATCCTGTGTCAAATGCCATTTCACATAGGGTGATGGATATCTATCAAATCGTTCCAGGCCTGTGGGAGTAAATCAAGGCTGGATGATAAATGTGGTGTGTGAAAACAGGACCTGACAATGAATTGTAACGACCCTCGCCAACCCAACCACCAGTAAAACTCTCATTGACACATAATGATGTAAATTTACGAGAGACAGAGAGAGTGAGAGTTGGCGTGGCAGTGGCGAGTGAGAAGAGACCAATTAGGTGTCTGTGTCTCTCGCCAAAACTCAATTCTAAACGCATATATATATATATATATATATATATATATATATATATATATATATATTTCTACATTCGTGTGTGTGTGTGTGGGTGGGTGTAGATAGATGTTTATGAAAAAATGTGTACATATAAATTTTTATAAAAGTACCAATGTTTTGAATTACTGTCCAAAAGTTTTGGCATAAGTTTCTTGATAAACAGTAAATATTTCAAATAACGATTTTTATGCTTAGATTAAGGTTTAAATATTTTTAATTGTTGTATAAATAGTGTGAATAAATGTTTGAACATTCCAAATGAAGGTTTCGATGCTTTGTATAATGATCCAAACTGATAATAAAAACGAGAAAATGATGCACAAAAATGCTTAAACGAATACGTGTGGTATTCGTAACAAGGTTATCTTACAAACAGCCGACTATATTACTTTAAGTCAACAAAAGCACATATATTTTTCTTTCTCAGAGAAATGTTTGATTAAAAAATAATGCAATTTTTATTAAATTTTATATGCAAACTTTAAGGTAGATAAGGAGAAAAACCGGCAAATATTTTAATGAAGTCTTGAGAGATTTTCAGAACGCGTCATTTTTTGATAGCGTAGATTAAAAACAACAAATCCGCACTTTATTTCATTTCTTTTTTCAGAAGATTTATACAAATCTTTTATAAATAATGCACTAGCTTTTAAATTTAGTAGTTGATTGTCTAAAAGATATCATCCAGTGGTTATCTTTAGATAGAAGTTACTCCATGTTAAAAGCGTAGTATGGTTTACCCGAAGCCGAACCTTTTTGTACTTTATTCCTCCGGTTCAAGTAACTTTAAAGGATTTTTTCAGAACATATGACGAGGTTGGTTTTATGGTAGGTAAAACCTTGTATATCATGCTAAATCTCGTTCACACACACACACACACACACACGTATGTGTGTGTACTGAATATATATGATTTGTAAGCAAATAATTTTTTGGTAATATTTTAAACAAGCTAGTTCAATGGTTTGAAGCATTGCTATATAACATTAATAATCATGCTTAATATTAATCATTGGTTTAACATAGTTAAATGGTTTAAAGCATTCCTCTCTAACATGAATAATTCTATTTAGTAATTTTCCCAGTCGGCTGGGGCTGTACAATACACCGACTACTTCTCTGCAGAGAGGTAAGACCCCTACCCCCAACGAGTGTTCTAGATGTAACACTAAACAATTTGATGGTGAGGTTCTAGTGATGCTGGAGCATTGGCGAATGCAGAGCACTTCTTCTTTGCCATTGCTTCAAGGTCCACACTGGCCCGGAAAGGTAGCACCTGATAGGGCCCTATCTATGGGTTAAATAGAACTAAACTGAATACTTATTCTAAACTGAATTGTTTGAATTAGAACTGTTTGACTAAAATGAATAGCTTAAATAGAAGTGTTTTGACAATTAAACTGTACTTAAATCAAATGAAACTGTTTTTGACACGGAAACTGTACTTACAAAAAATTGAATTGTTTAATATATAACTATTTTACATTTAACTGCGTATGAAGAAAATCTGTACTTATACAAAACTGAATTAGCTGAATTAGAACTGTTCTGACTATTAAATTGTGTACTCATGCTAAACTGAATTGTTTGAAATAGAGCTGACTATTCGTATAAAAATGGTGTTAAATAACCTACAAACGTTGATATACCATAAAACCCAACCGAACTATTTAGTAATAATCATGTTTGCACCCAGTTAAATGGTTTCAAGTATTGTTATCTAGCAGTAATAATTCTATTCAACACTACTCATTTGTTTGGACATAGTTAAATGGTTAAACAGTTCTATCTGACACATAGATGGTACTCTAACAAGTACAATCTCTCCGGGTCCGAGTGGATCTGGGAGTAATAGTAATGAGGGATACTCCATATTCACCCAATTCCAGTAGTGGAGCATCATCAGATGGTTTAGTGTCAAAATTGGGACACTTGTTGAGGGATGGGAGTGTTACCCCGCTATAAAGATGCACTTGACGCGTACTACATCGCTAGCCAACTTAGCTAAAATGACTTGGTAAAACAAATCAAATACTTTCCCACGGCGTTTGCTTGTTTGAAATTTTATTTGTGTTTTCTTTTGTCAAAAGCAGAAATCTCTAAATATATTGTTTTTCGAATGGACTAAAAATAACAAACATAATTCGAGCTGGGCACCTCTGGTGATGTAATGGTTAGCAAGCTAGACCAGCAAACCTATACCATATTTACCAGCCCCTCCGCTCGAGCAGTATATGACACAAGGTCAATTTTTAAGCGGGGTTTAACAGGTTTGAATTTGAGTTTTCCTTCTCCTAGACTAGTTGTCTCACCAAGGCTGAAGAACCTTGTCTGCCTTACTATTTACCCATAGCTGGAGGTAGAATTATTGGATTCATACCTTTCCCAAGTGTATTAGTGCTATGTGAAATGCAATCAGTCCCCTCCAGGATTTGAACTCATGTCGCCGTGTCCATTTCCAACGACATTAACCATTACACTACAGGCACCTCCAGCAAACCTATACGAGTTATTTCGAGTCTAGTTCGGTGATTTATTCAGATAGCCTTGTGCCACATCTAACCAAAAACTTAGTAAATTACAACAAACAGAATTCAAGCAAAACTAGCTCATAGATTATTGATTGTAGTCACTGACTCCAGGAAGTAGTTCGAAAAATCTATTAAAGTAACGAGTTATATTCCTTTAATTATCGTGAAACTGATCTGCTATATATATCTCTTTCATTATGAAAATGCAACAGTGGTGTAATATTAAATGATTTCAGAGTATATGAAGAATTTAGCTTTTTATTTAAGCACTTGTATAGATGTATGTATTGGACATTTGTAAATGTTTATAAGTATTAACAAAGTTTAGCTTAATATAGAACCAGGCAGTTGGTCACTTAGAAAGGATTGTACTCTCAACACTGAGCTTTGCAAGACTAAATTGTTAATCACGATACAAGAGCGGATCAACCTTATTGGTATTTACTGAACTTAGTATGTCCCTTAAGCAGAAAAGTGATGCACACAATATATATCGAATTCTCTATAGCAGTAATAGTTGGATTAGCGAAACATCATTTCGTAGCAATATGCGTCATTGAAATTACAAAAAAATATTTCGTTTTATTTTTGTACATCTGAGATGGCACTTCCGGTTCAACGCAACTGTCTAAATTTGTTTTTTCGAAAAAATCTGCCATGTGATAATTAAATTAAGTTATAATTTATGCAATGTTGCCAGAGACCAAATCTAGAATCCTCTTTTTTATCCGTCCTAAATATGATAAAAATATTTTATTCACATTCACTCTTTGTGGTTCTATCAATCCATTTAGTAAAAAGATTTCCCCGAGTCTGGACGTGAATAATTTAACCATCTTTTAATCTGAGCAAATTTTGGTAGAAGATTTTTATTCACATCTACTGTTTGCATTTGTATCTGCTCATATATACAAAAAAATGCAGGTAAATATTAAATAGAGCAGAAATATTTTAGGGATTTAATATTGCATAATTTAACTTCATGGTCATCAGGGACGTATTATCAAAGCAAACTAACTTCAAGTTAGTTTGGTTTATTTGAGTTTTACGGCAATTTAGACCTTGTGGGTTATTTAATTTGTAAGCGAATATTTTTAGTTGAGTCAGAGCTCCTTTGTTTGCACATAACGAAATGGTTTCAAGTATTGTTATCCAGCACAAATAGTTTTATTCGCACACAGTTAAATAGTTTAAAGTATTGCTATTCAACACTAATATTTCTTGTCAATATTATTCGGTTGCACTTAGTTAAATGGTTTCAAGCATGGCTATGTAAGTATAATTGATCAATTTAACATTAATCTTTTGTTTACACTCAATTAAATGGATTCAAGTATAGTAAAGAATCAAACAGTTCAATTTGATCCCTAGATGGGGCCTTAACAAGTACTATCAATCCAAACTTAGGAATCATGGTAATGAAGAGATGCTGCATATTCCCCAAAGCTCCAGGAAGGAAGCCGCACCATCAGATGGTTCAGAGTCAAATCTAGGACATTCTTTGGTGGGGTCACACTCTTCTGCAGTTGACATATTCAAGAGCCACAGCCAAGGAAGTTAAGGAACTTGTATCTGTCATATAATTTTTTACATATTCTTTTAATAGGTTGAACGAAATCGATCAATTTAATCAACATCTTTCCATGAGATAATTTTAGTTGAAAGATGTTGTATAGTGGCTCGTACTACGTGACTTCCGGTATCCCGGAGGTATAAAAGACGTCGTGTTTTTTAAGCACAAGGGTTCAGCAAGATCTCTGTCAGTATTAAGACCAACTTCGGACGTTACACCCACATAATACTTGTTGGATTGAACCACTTCAGTTAATAAATAGTTAACTCTTTATTTCACTGTGTATATTCTTCCTAATCACGATACAACAAAAGATTTGACTCTCTTTATTTTAAATACCAAGGTAAAAATATATAAACAAAATGACTAATACTCTTGAAAATTAATTCCCATATGAGAATACAATCATATTTGCTTCACCATGGAAATAATCAGAGAGACCATCGAGAATTATTAAAATTATGTCTGTGTGAATATCATGACAAGACAGGCTTTCCGATGAAACAGAGAGGTGAACTTGAGTCTCACTTAGAGCTTATTCATTATCTGCGATTTCCGCTGTAGAATGATTAAATAACTACGACGAAAAGCAGCGGAAAATAAAATGAAAATAATACAAGTCAATACACACACACACACACACATATATATATATATACATATAATCAAGGGGGAGAGTACCTGTGTTGTAATGGCTAACGTGCTGGAATTTGGTCTCGAAATAAGCAAGTTCGAACACCAGTCGCGCTATGACATTCACTTTCTGGCTAATATCCATTGGAAAGGTTTGAACTCCCTTATCCACACAGCCATGAGATAAATAGTATCATTGCTGTTCTTCTCCTGGGATTGTCTTTAGCATTAAACAACCCACGAAGGTTGATATGCATTTAAACAAAGAAACGAAACAAAATCCTCACACCACACGATGCGCTTTAGAAACAGCAATAGTCCTGCAGAAAGCCTAATAAGTGCAATAATACAAAGTTAATTATGTTGGGTATTTTTAACCGTGACGCTTTAATGTCTTGCTGGCCCATGGAGAGTTCACCAATTAGTAAGATACTAATCAATACTTTAATAACTCAAAGCATGCATATCTTTAGGATCATGGCCTCTAGGCTTGAATCTTTTACACTTTTGTGGACTTCACTGTTAGAAATGAAGTTTCTCAGTGAATATTAAAAAATTCTGCAAAAGTAGCCTTCATAGTTGTATTTATTTAAGTGTTGGTGTCTGTAGTAGACAAATCCAAAACTCAGCACCATATATGGAGCTTGTCTGTTAGATTGATTTGTTAGTTTTTACTTTACTGTCTTTCCAAAATCTCTTTCTCCAGACACGTTTTTACTTTATGCCAAAGGTTTTATTTGTCCTGGTGAATATCTCTCTATTTTTGAGTCAAAAGATATGCTACACCTCGAATAGGTAAAACCCAGCTTTACTTCTGCTGAGCTGAAAGAGAATGTGAGTGAGCAATAATATTGTGACAATGTAAACCGATGGAAGAACAGTCTTTTTCAATCTCATCTCAAGACCAAAGGTCTTTGTAGCCGTTGTTACATTTTTAATAATATCAGGAATATCTAATTTGTGCAGATGGTACTTTTAAGGGCTTGAGTTCTTAGCTGGAGTTATCTTTGATAATCGTCCATGACCTGCTGATTTTATAATGGGTATTGCTAAACTTGCTTATCATAGGCAGGTGGCTCAATGAATTATGTGAGTAAATCGGTAAGATTGTTTATGTGATGTACCGGTTTCGCTTACAAACAAGTGAGCTATGTTTCCGTGTCATATTCCGACGTAAGCTTCGGCACACATGTTCAGATTGACGAGATATTTATTAGCTAGTCAAGTAGATAGTCTCACCAATCGCGAAAGTCAGACAAAGCAGTCAGTCTAGGGGCGCAGACGAGCAAAGAGAAACCAGATAGAGATTTTTAGAACTCGCATCGAAAAGAAAATATACGCGATGAAACAATTCAATATGAAACGATAGCAAAAAGTGGCCGTATTTAGCAAACTTCCATTTTCCCACCACCTCTAAAGACAAGACTGAGAAGAGCGTTACTCTGCGGCTTTAACTTTAAAATGGTTGTTTTGTTTTTACTTGCTTCTCTTTGACCACCAAACGATCACGCTAATGTTTATTTTGATGTTCGTCACGATAATCAGCAGTCCAATAAAAATTGTAAACCTCTCTGGGTTAATATAACAACTGCCGTCCCTCGATTATAATCATCATTCCTACTGTCTACAATAGAGCCAGCCCCTGTACCTGCACTAGACGTTCCGTGTTTGATTTCCCTCACTTTTCTAACTATTCAATCCATTTCGTATTTGGTAGCACTTTGTCTTTGGATCATGCAACACACAGCAACATGTTATGCAGTACACAGAGGGCAATTATTTAAGGATTCTGCATAATCAGTTAGGTAAACTAACAGCTTATTTTCAGTTATGTCTCATCGACAAAAATGAAAGCTGCGACAGGTTAACTGAGACGGACATCACAAAACTTCACCGAAGTGATATTGGCGAATATCTACAATCACTATAGAAACTTAACCTAAAAAAAGTTTTGACAAAGCGATTGCAACCATTGTTATGCACTAAACCGAAATTATTCTTCAGACAAAATTGGATTAGTAAGAATGTACCTATCTGTATTATTGATATCCAGTTTTGTATGAATGTTACTTGAACATAAGAAAAATGTTACTTCATAACGAGGTTTTTATTTATGCAATAGCGTCAAAGTATCATTTTGTAGAAAACAATGCACAATCTAATTTTCAATTACTACTACTGTTACTACTATTAATAATAATGATAAAAATGCTAATAAGGAAGTCGTGCTGATTGCACGGGGTCTTTGACTTTCTTTTTCCATCTGTCATTATCGTTCATCGCTCCCAGGAGCCCCTCAAGACGGCATCTGGTATTCACACAGAGCAGATGTATTTAAGTCTTGAAGGTAGGCCAGCATTAGTGTGTCCATGTGTTGGAGTCCATTGGAGAACGTCACCAATCAGTTGGTCGTTACTTCTCCAGCAGTACCCAGCATGTCTTGTTCGTCTTACTTAAATGGTTTGTGAGATGGTTGGCAGTTGGCCGTACAGGTATTATTTTATGGGGGAATAATAATAATAATAATAATAATAATAATAATAATAATGATAATAACGCAATTTTTCATTACTCTTCTGTGTGACCAAATTGTGTGACTAATTATAGAAAGTCACATTGTAATTTATTTGCCATTAAAACACAGGGAAAAGGATATACTGCTTCAAACGTAAGGAAACCAATATTTGTCAACAAACAAAGGTACTAAACTCTAGTGAATTTCTATTCTAATCTATCTATCTATCTATCTTAGAATTAATCTACTGTTTCAATTAACAATAGTTCTAAACAATATTTTATATCATGTCCTTTCAGTAGTTACATTAAATGCAAAAATCGGTATCTAATACTGTTAGCAAAGATCGAATTCTATCGACTGAAAACCAGACCAGCAAATGGTGTTTAAAATCACATCAGCTGCCCAAAATTTTATCATTTGTGTTCTTTGGCTTTGGTATTAAATAACCAAAGAAGTTTGATGTGCTATTAATGAAAGAAATCAAACTATCCTGGTGAAAATCAGAACACTACTTTATGAGAACTTGAGAGATAATAAACGTCTTTGAAAGTCTGATGTATTTAGCCCCTTAGTGGCAATTGTCGATACTACATAAGTTAACGATAACTAAATTTTGAAAATCTCTATTTTCGGTGAAAGGAAAAAAATTGTTAAAAAACGTTGTTTTTTGCGGAAAGATTATATAAGATTTTAACTTTATACGAGTAAGCCCAGGGATTGTAATTCAGATTAGGTAACTTGACGAACATTTCGTAATGGCCCAGTTTAGCATTGTAAACTTAATCTTACCTTAAAAATTCTGCTCCTGGTTCAAAAGCAGGGTATGGGTAACCCAAAGCCAAATTTTTTAGATCTCATTTTCCCCGTAGAGGTATCATTGAGAAACGAGAAAAGTTTTGGTTAACGGGCCAAAGCTGCAGTGTTTATTAAAAATGGGTATCTTTTAAACAAGCATGGTGGTAACCGGAAGCCAAACTTTTATAGACATTATTTTTCCGATGCAGGCATCATTGGGTAACAAGAAAAGTTTGGATAAACGAACCAAAGACGTTGCGTTTACCAAATATGAGCCTTTTTTTGAACAGAAATACACCTGTACTATTTCAAATATAATTGTTTTACTCTTGACATGACTTTAACCTGGACTACTGAAAGAGTTTTAGAATTTTCAAAAACAAATATTTTAAAAACATGATCCGTGGTCTCATTAGTAACAACAACAAAAAAAAGCTACTCTCTATAGCTTTAGTCATCTTGGATACTTCCAATGATCGGTAAAATAGACAAAAAAAAAAAAAAACATTTAGTGAATTATAGTGAGACACGATAGAAAATTTTTCGGAGATATTAATTCTTAGAAGAAATGGTGCCATTATAAGCATCAGAAATAAGAGGAGTCGTCTGATAATATTTGTTGAGGGCGGACGGCTGCCACAAATGGAAGTTGTCAGAGCTCTTCATATAATTACTGTTGTGTATCATTTGGATGGACGGGCATTTTGGGGAACGGGATGTGTATAAGGGTGGGAGAAAGAAAAAATATTAGGGCGATTTTGCTTTTAAAGTATTTTAGAATAATTTTCACACACTTTGGGGCGAGAGAGGGAAAGAGAGAGAGAGAGAGAGAGAGAGAGAGAGAGAGAGAGAGAGGGAAAGAGTTGACCTACTTTGATAAAGTTTTAGTTCGTGTAAGCGTGTGTGTTCAAACTGTTTCTATTACACGTATTCAAAGACTGACTCATTGATAAACGTTCATTTTCGAAACTGAACTACAAGTGCAGAAATACTTTGAGCTCAAGAATCTCCTGAAATACAGAGAAATTTTAACAAGTGTCATTTTTTGAGCAGCGTACATAAGAAAGGATGTGGGAGTAGACTTTGGTTCATCCGAATCAAATTATCTTATGACCTTTTTGATTGTGGGGCTAACATGCTGAAACTTTCATGACATTTCTCGGAGTAATTAGAATTATTTGAGGCGGGGGTGGGGTGGCCTATCTTTTCTCTAAATAGCATGCATCAAGTAGAACAAGATTATTTGGTACGAAAAGTGAGAAATAATTCATAAGCTAGCCTTAAGAACCAGACAAAAAAATCCACCTATGTAAAACTTAATGTATATTGACACGTAAATATTTACGTAGAGTAGATGTCTAAGAAAACTAATATATATATATATATATATAAATAGATATATATAGTATATATATACTATATATATATATATATATATATAGGTGGATTGTAGCTTTACTTTTCACCGATGTTAGAGATACTACACTCTGATCCCAATGCAGAGGTGTGGAAGACACTTAATTTGAAAGGGAAATGTGCAGATACTCAGATCGTAGGTACAAATTTCGACCACTACGTAGATATCAAAACCATTTTTAATGGCTACAAAGCTGGTATATATATAATATATATATATATATATATATATATATATATATATATATATATATATATATATATAAAGTCAGTGAAACATAGATAGATTGTTCTGACTCTCTTGGCTTTACTACTTTATAGATATATATTTTTTTATGGTTCAAAAATTCTAAACCCTCACGCAGAAAGAATAGTATTGCTGAAGATTTTCGTTATGGAAAGTACACGAATACTTATTATAAATATAAGAAACATCTGATTAGTTTTACGAGTTTTCTAAAAGTAATAGTGTATTGCCACAGCAAAAATGTTCATCTATCTTCTTTTTGAGAGAGGTTTAGAACTTTTTTAAAAGACCCTTATATATATATATATATTATATATATATATATATATATATATATATATAATTCTATTTGCTCGAATATATATATATATATATATATATATATATATATATATATATATATATATATATTATCTTCTAATCGCTTGATCTTATTAGTTTAAAGTATGAATATTATGCCAGCAGAATCAAATTTTATTGCAATCATTTATTCAATACAGTAGTGTGGTTCTGAATGTTAATTTTCTGAAATAGTTATTTAATGAAATTATATGGTTAAAGCATAAAGAATGTTGTTTTCAGTTCTTCTAGGACGTTGCTCAAAATAAACTAATCAAATTAAAAAGAACTCCTGTTGCTACTTCAAAAAATTGCCAAACTAGAAAGTTAATTGGGATTCGTATTGCTCAAGTCTTTAATAATCCCTGCAAACTTAGGCAATAAAACAGATTTTGTGTTTGCTCAAATTTTTATGATTAACATTTTTCTTCGGGTACTTCCAACAATGGATAGAAAATGCTCTTATCATATTCTATTTAGTTACGCACAAAATCTGTTTTTATTGCCTCGGATTGTAAGAATATTTTGACTTGGAGCGATTCATTTTAACTCAGAGATAATTATTATAAAAGATTCTATAAAAATAATTCAGAAACATATAAAAACTTAATTGTATTAATCCTTCTTGTTTCTTTAGAATTCGGATAAACGTGACCAATTTTAACCAATAAGAAAGCAAGAACAATCAATGAAAACATTTTTTTAAGATTCTGTGTTAATGACTTTGAAACAAAAAAGGATTAATAAAAACAAAGGACGCAGGCTCGGATTCATCCGGCCCATTTTTTTTTAGAAAAATCAATCTTGCTGTTTTCTGACTGAACTTAGGTCAGTAAATTGGGTATACAATTACCGTCCATAATTTTCCGTCTAAGCACTTTTGGATTTTCCTCAAGCAAATTTCGTGATTAAGATTTCTAAGATGATATTGATTAAATTCTCAATAAATGGGAACCAAAAACCTACATACAAATATCAGGCTTTGGTTTCTTTGTTTAATGACATATCAATCTTCGTGGATTATTTAATGCCATAGCCACCTTTGTAGAAGAACAGTAAGTTCTATTTAATCCATACTTGGACGGATAAGGAAGTTCATATCTTTCCCAAGGGTATTAACAAGAAAGTGAACGTAACTGTACGACTAGAGATCAAACTCCTTTACTTCGAGACCACAATCTAGAATTCGCAACAGTATATGGTTGTCACTTTCTCACTTATTGAGTTTGTGGCAGACCAAATGTGGTATAATTTGGAGAGTGAAAGAGCTATTATATAATATGATAATAAATAAGTATATATTATTTTTTTTATTTATATTTAATAGAATGGTTGCTTATCTGCGACCTTTGACTGTATCTTTTCGAGTTTTTTCGATTTCTACAAAATCTTTATTTTTCTTCCAGTTGATTGTCGTATAAAGACGCCATGAACCAGTGGTCTCAGATAAGCATCCATGCTATTAAATATATATCAAATCTAATATATACATACATACATATATATATATATATATATATATATATATATATATATATATATATAAATTTTGACCCAGAAGCAAGAATGTATTTAATGTTTTTATAACGGTAATAATGTGTATACGCTGAATCCAAGGACGCTGCACATTTCTTGATGTGACAGAACTGATTTAATTTCAAGCAAAGATAATTTCCTCATTGAGTACTCGAATTGTTCTGGACCGATTCTGATAAACTATCAAAATTGGATGCCACAAAAGGAGAGATTTAGTGATGCTCAATTTGGAGGCTTAGAAGTCTATCCGATTGGATTTCACCTTCTCGCGTACCTGTTTCGGAAAATTTCATTCAAAAATTTCCTGCAACAATAACAAAGTACGGTCGAGCTTTGTCTTACTGAAACCACGTTTTCTCATTCCACCGATGGAATGTCATCGAGTTGAGAAATTAGAAAAGATCATGACGTAAAGAGGCCATTTTCCTCTATTAGACCTGTCCAGCCGGCTGGGGCTATAGAATAGGCCGACTGCACTTCCGGAGAGGGGAAGGACCCCACCAGAGAATGTCCTGGGTATAATACTAAACTGCATCTGAGGGTGAGGTTCCAGACCGAGTTCTGTAGAGTATGAAGTATCCCTACATTGCGTGATGATATAGCTTAAGGGCTGGACTACAGCCTCGAAGAGAATGAGCTCGAACCCGAATCGTGCTTATACATTTACTGTTGGACTAATACCTTTGGAGATTAAAAAAAATCAGTTTTTACATAAAGAAATACATCTAAGTATTCAGAAATTTTGACCCCCCCCTTATATGTATATATATATTTCTTTTAAAAATACATTGCGAGCGGTGGTGCCATTACTTATATGCAATTGATTATTCGGAAAGCTATCTTTTTTTTAAATTGTTGCAGCAATTTTACTCTAGGCACCAACCGTTTGCTGTATTCGGTAATTTTCCGGATATTTTGAACAGAATTCTTTATTCAATCAACGCTATATGCCGTTGTCATTCAGATATCTGAATTTCCGTTCTTCTTCCAAAGGAATTTCAAAACTCGAGAGTACTTTTAAAATATTCCTACTGATCGTAAAATCCTCTTTTCTGACTTATTTATCAAATATCTTCCGATGATATTTACCTATTAATGTTTAATTGGCTTATAAATAAAAATAAGTAAAGTCGGCGACTTTTGTCGAGGGTGGCCCTAAGGCTCCCCTTTAAATAGCTACCACACCGAGGGGTAGGGGAGGGCGCTACTCCATTCCCTAGATTGCTCCACTTCACCCTTGATCCTTACCTTATAATGCTGAGTGTTAAGCAAGGCGGCATCAAGTATCATTTTTTGAGTCTTTGGTATGACTCGAGCTGGGATTGAACCCCGGTATCCTGGACCATTGGCGAACACTCTACTCCGTACAAATACTGTTGGTGAAAAATATCCAAATTCTAAAAGTAAATAATACCAAATTATTTTCTTTGTGCTGCTTTTCTCTTCTTTTATAATGACTATTTAACTCTTTATGGGAAAATATATATTAGTTCACTTTGTAATTATTTAAAATGTAATGAAACGGCTTCAATAAGTGAGTAGATAGATGTTCTTGTTCTCTGTGAATACAAGTGCCTATATCGACGCAACTTGTGCGCATATAAACCTTATATGTATGAGTGTGTATTCGTTATTTCTGCGTGTGCGTCTAAGCCTTTTTTTATGTATGTGTGTGTGTGTGTGTGTGTGTGTGCGCGCGCGCATAATTTCTGTCTGTGTAGGTGCCAGCATCATGTCCAAGTGTAGAGATATAACTTCTCTTTACATATGTAGTTTGTTGATATGTGTATAAACGTGATGTTTGCGGGCGTGTGTTATCATATTTACCCAACCCCTCCGCTCGGGCAGGATATGACACAAAGTCAATTTTTTAAGCGGAGTTTAACAGGTTTGAATTCAGAGTTTTCCTTCTCCTAGACTAGTTGCCTCACCAAGGCTGAAGAACCTAGTCTGCCCTACTATTAACCCATAGCTGGAAGGAGAATACTTGGATTCATACCTTTCCCAAGGGTATTAGTGCTATGTGAAATGCAATCAGTCCAGGATTTGAACTCGTGTCGCCGTGTCCAATTCCTGCGACGATAACCATTACACCACGGGCACTTCCACGGGCGTGTGTTATGGATGCGAATTTGTGACTGTGTATCGGTTTCTGCGTGTTAAAATGATTTCTCTGTGCATAGACGTTTCTTTGGACAATTTCTATGTGTATGCCCGATTAAGATGAAACATATTCTTCTTTCTGATGGTTTAAGCAAAAGGGATCTCGAACAAACAACCAGTCCTACAGAAATAACTTGTGTGTAATTTTCATAAAAAATTCTATGATATTTTGTCGGTGGATGTTTTATTTTTTAATTTTTTCAATTGGAGTGGAAATAAACACAAACTAGCCAGTTTTACAAGACGAGAAATTTAAAATTATTTTGATTTCTGCATTTTTTTGACAAATATCAAATGTTCGACGCAAACCCGATTAAAATATTCACACGGATTTCACATTTCGTATAAAAACGGTTTACGAGAATTTCAATATGCTAAACTAATCATGAGAAAATTTACGCCAACTGGTGGTTTAGGTTTGTTTGGGTTTTATGGCATATCAACCATTATAGGTTATTAAATGCCAAATCCTCTTTATACATACATATTACATGTATATAATTTGGTTGGGTTGGGTTTTATGGCATATCAACCATTGTAGGTTATATAATGCCAAATCCTGTTTCTACAAATATATTATATATCTATGATTTGTAAACACATTTTGTAGATAGCATTTTTAAACGAGCCTGATCATTTTTTTGCACACAGTTATATGATTTCAAATATTGCCTTATAATGGTCACAATTTAACATCAGTCACTTGTTGGCATACAGTTTGTTCTATTTGGCCTATAGACAAGACCTTATCAGGTGCTACCACTCCGGGTCAGAGTGGACCTAGTAGCAAAGGCAAAGATAAAGTACTCTACATTCTCCAAATCTCCAAGGCTGGAGCCTCACCATCAGATGATTTAATGTCCTATTCAGGACAATTGTTGGGGTGGGGTGTCTTAACCCTCTGTAGAAATGCAGTCGGTATATTCTACAATCCCAAACAAGTGGTACCAAATAATTTATGATATATTTTTAGACACAGTATGAGGATGTATTTACCGGCTCATTGGCCAAGTGAGTAGAGTGTTTGCCTATGGTGTGGAAACCCTGGGTTCTATCCCAGGTCACGTCATACCAAAGACTTTAAAAATGGTACTTGATACCTCCTTGCTTAACACTCAGCAATATAAGGTACGTATCCAGTGTAAAGTGGAGCAATCCAGGGAAAGGAGTAGCGCCCTCCCCTACACCTTGGTGTAGTAGCTATCGAAAAGGGTGCCTTTTGTTTGTCCTCGACTACGGTCGCCAACTTTACTTACTTTTATAAGGATGTAGAGACACTAACTCGATGGCAACAGCAAGCACATCATGTCTAAAAGAATCAACTAAATGAATCCGAAAGATTTGAGGAAATAATGATATCGGAGAGGTTTTCAGTAGTTCAACAACTCTTTTCATCCTTGTTAATTGATTTTTTTTAATAATATACCATATACTTATTGAAGTATTTTTTTATAATTGTATTTTCTTCCTTTATCAGTTTTATATTTCAAATACTAATTTCATTAATAAATTAAACATTGAGAAAATTCTTATTGTATTTTATGCCTTGCAAGTTAATTTTCTTTCGGCTGAAGAGAATTTTAAAGTGAAATATTCATCAACTTTATTTTGAGATATTATAAGATAATATAATAGTATGATATGATATGATATTATAATTTTTAAAAAAAATTATCTAGCATCTTTCTTGAAATTGCTCATGAATAAGAAAATATTTAAAAATTTCTTTATCTTATTTGGAGAAAGTCTTTTTCTCTCTTTCGACAAATATGTGACAGTAACCTGATTCTTCTTTTTAGAAATTTGGAATTTGCACTTAAGTAATGTTACTAAGTGAATAGATCGAAATATATTGATCAATGCTTTTTATGCAAGCACAGTAAAATATTTCGTAGCAAATTAGATTTGTACTTTTTGAAGTTTATGTATCTTTAAGAAACATTTCTATTTTAATTTCAAATACAAATGTTAAATATCAGGTCTTATTCACTCCTTCAAACGATTGAACAGTGATTTCTTTTAATAATGTCTCAAAAAATACAAATTTGAAACGAATAAATATAGAAGTGTTTTTCATTTACTGCTTAACGTTTGAAAAATCTCTTGAAGGGAACATTAGCTTTAGTAAGACATTTTAAGACCTAAGATAGCTTTTAAGGTTAATTTTTTCGGCTGATAAGCGACTATTTCCTCGGGTAACAATTAAGCCAATTTTGACAATTTTCTTGAAAAGTGTCTGCTGCTGCTTCCTATTTCCAGGATTGAAATAGTGTCAGGAACAATCGTTATGACGAAGAAATAATTTAAAATATCAGTCTTTTTATCTTTAGTATATAATAAGACCACAACAAGCAATAATTCAAATTAGAAAATAAAACCATGAAAAATAGAAATAAGATAGTTATGTCCAAATTCCTGGCATCTTGGTTTATATCGACCGGAAAATATTTATACAATTGAATATTCAGTAAAATATCAAAAGTATTCATGAGTCTAATACAATGATGAGTCCTCCAAAGTATTTATCCTCCTCTCAACGCGAGTGCATGGGTTGGAACAAAAATTGCTCAGGTCTATCGACATTTGTCTTTGGTATGTCACAGGTACCAGGGAATTAATCTGACCCCACTCTGTTAAGTACAATAGAGAGGAACGGTCGCTTGGATCTGAGTCTTATTCTTATTGGGCTCCCGGTCATGGATTATCTGTGTTAACCAATTCAGAACCAAGTAAATATGTGTCAGCAGAGAGTAAATTTTTCAAATGATGTTGTATAGGATTGCATTTCGAACTTTGTTCAAGACCCAGAAAGTATTTTCTCCTTTAAATTCTAGCTTGTCAAAAAAGAAAAATGTTCCCATCTGCGCATAAAACTCTGAACATACATAAATAGAAAAGTGAAGGAGCCGAGATCAATCAAATTTATTAAAGAAAGAAAGAAAGAAAGAGAGAAAGAAAGAAAGAACAAAGAAATATCATAGAATAAAAAAGATACCAAAAAGAAAAAGTAACATAAAGAAAGAAAGAAAGAAAGAAAGAAAGAAGGAAAGAAAGAAGGAAAGGAGAAATATAGCATAAAAAAGATACCAAAAAGAAAAAAGAAGAAGAAAGAAAGAAAGAAAAAAGAAAGAAAGAAACAAGGAAGGAAAGAAAGAAGAAATGTTATAGAAAAAAATATTCTAAAAAGAAAAAAGTAATAGAAAGAAAGAAAGAAAGAAAGAGAAGGAAGTGAAAAGGAAAATAGAACAAAAATAGAAAAAAAAAAATTAAAGAAATTGGAAAAATGTTTTAGAAATTTGACTAGTAAAATTGCAACTTGGCATAAATTGTCTTTATTTCATTTCATTTTTTTATGAAAATTTACTCTTTATTCAAATGAAAGGTCAATTTTATTTTCAAATACATTTTACTTTAAGGACGTTGTAATATTTGTTCGTACATTTTATTTCTTTTTTTACGCGCCATAAACAATGATAGAAAGGTCAAACATGTTACGTCCAAATGCCAAGTTGAAAACCATCAACAGATTGACCGCGGGAACAAGGTCAATAGGAGAGATAAAAAGGATATGTGGGTGGGAGAAATATTATTGTTATTGTCATACAGGTCTTTTCATTAGGCATTGGTATTTGTTGCTTATGGGAATGGTATCAGCAATAACAAAGTGGACAATCAGCATTCTGTCGCACTTTCTTCAGTAAGTGAAATTTACAATTTCCTTTTGACGGTCATTTAATAAAAGAAATGGAATCTATCTATCTATCTATCTATCGACAAAGGTCATTCAAAAAACAAAGAGAATTTTTATAAAAGGAAAATGAATTTTTTCAAAATTTTTTCCATAAAATCAAACTCTGAGTTATTTGGAATTGGTTTATAATAAAAATTATTTTAATCCGGTAAAAATGTTTGTTTTCTGGTTCTTCAAAATGACATAAAATCAGAGAGCTCCATGCTTGAATAGAGGTCTGTCATCAAATTTTTGCTAGCAAAGAAGTGCAAACCAGGTGAAATTTACAAAAGAATGTGACGTGTGTAAGGGGAAGCACAGTCAAATAAAAAAGATTTTCAAATGAACTAAACATAGGTTTGCCGCTACGAGCCTGAGTCAGAAAGACAATACTTGAAGTGAATACGCACTGACTCTCCGGTAAAGAAATTATTCTAGGCACAGGATCGATAAAGACGATCATGCTGACAGTGTTCTAAGACGTGAAAAGACAATTTATTTCCTTGGAAAGGTGTGACTGCAAACAATATTTCTTAAGAAAATTTCACCTTATTTATTGAATGGCCCTAGTATTTTATAAGAGCGACAACAACAATGTAAACGCCTTAGAAAAGGATGATAATTTTACAATTACTGTAAAGTAAATTTGTTGGTGTCAGTGACGTAATGGATACCATCGTAGGAAATGGACACAGTAACACGAGTTCAAATCATTGAGGATGCTGTTTGCATTTCACAGAGTGTTAATACCGCTGGAATTAGAATGAATCTAATTATTCTCCCTGCAGCTATGGGGAAAAAGACTGCGCTCTTCAAATGCCAAATCTATTTTTATACAAATAACCGTTCTATTTCAAACAATTCAGTTTAGTCTAAGTAGACGATTTAATTGTCAAAAACATTTCTATTTCAAGCTATTCAGTTTAGTCAAACAGTTCTAATTTAAACAACTCAGTTTAGCATAAGTATACAGTTTAATTGTCAAAAACATTTCTATTTCATGCTATTCAGTTTAGTGAAAAAGTTCTAATTCAAACAACTCAGTTTTGCATAAGTACACAGTTCAATTATTCAGTTGTTAAAAACATTTCTATTTCAAGCAATTCAGTTTAGTCAAACAGTCATAATTCAAAGAATTCAATTTAGCATAAGTATAGCTTTTGTTTACACACAGTGAAATGTCAAAGTACTTCTATTTCAAACAATTCAGTTTAGTATAAGTACGCAGCTTAGTTCTACCTGACTCATATACATGACCCAATCAGGTGCTATAACTCCGGGCCAATGTGGACTTAGGAGCGATGGGAATGTAGGAGTATTTTACATTTCCCAAATCTCCAGCATTACTGGAACCTCACCCTCAGATTCAGGACACTCGTTGGTGGGGGGGATATTACCCCTCTGTAGAGCAGCAGTCGGTGTATTCTACAGCCATAGCCGACTGGGCAAAATCCTGGGTTTTTTGATCATGTCTTATATATTTGTCTGTAACGTTTAAAATGTCTTTGTTAAAGAAATAGGCCAGTTAAACTGGGAAAATGATATTGTACTTTTGGTGTTCATAAATAGAAGCGAAGGCAAATGTGCTGTAGTTATTTTATAGTTTGACTATTCACAGCTGCTCGTGGAATAGTGCCCAAAAGTGGACTATAATAGATGTCCTGTTGTCATGGCATTCCACTTGAAAGAGCGTAAATTTTCGTGCCTTCTTCCTTATCTAGACCTGATACCATGGCAACGTAGTTACATCTCGTAGCGTCATCGTAAAATAATTCTACAGGAAAGGGCACAATAGGGAGATTATATTGAAAAATAAATATTAGTGTAAAATATTTGTTTTATTTTTTTCATCATCAGACTACAGAAATTTTGCGAACAGGAAATAATCAAAAGGACTCAGATCTAGATTGACCTTATATATATATATATATATATATATATATATATATATATATTAAATGTTCTGATTTTTAGATCTCCATCCGGGTTCACACACCCTAATCAAAGAAAAAGATGAGAAAGATTAAAGCGTTCTCTTTCAAGTTTATGTGATGTAATTAGTGCTTAAGAATTTATTTTAAAAACGTAATATTTTTCACAAAAAGAATCATGTCACTTCTATCTATCTATCTATCTATGTTCATATATAAAAAAGTTGGCGACCGTAGTCGAGGGCGACCAGAAGGCTCTCTTTTCAATGGCTACTATAGCGAGGTGTAGGGGAGGACGCTACTCCTTTCCCTGTGTTGCGCAACTTTACCCTTGATACATTCGTTACAATGCAAGGAGGTATCAAGTACCATTTTTGGAGACATTGGTATGACTTGACCTGGGATTGAACCCCGGTCTCCCGGGTCATTGGTGAACACTCTACTCATTAGGCCAATGGGCCGGTATAGTTTTGTTCATATCTACCTATTTTAAACATTCCATAACGCGTCCATCCATCTTCATCAATGACAGTTTGCTTCATTGTACGTCTTCCTATATATATATATATATATTGTCCATACTTAGGCAGCAAATCGTTATCTTAACAGGTTCGATTGAATACCGTGGATTGTTTCTTTTTAAAAATCTTCAACCGAAGACGTTCAGGTCTTCTTACTAGTCGTCTTACTTCTGGGTCAAGTTAGTAAAGAAAGAACCCTACATTAGTTAGGGCTCTTTCGGCCATTTACCTGATCATCTTCGGAGGGTCGTGTTAGATCGTTTGTTGCAGTGAGCTTTCTGTCTATTCGGAGTGTTTTTTTATTCATAAATTATAGATAAGGTTGGTTCATTCTTTTAGGATGGATGGTTAGTTATTGAATACGTTTTATATGTTAATACTTGTGCTGAATGCTACTTTATTAATAGTATTTAAAAAATTTTTTTATAGTTATTGTTTCGATGATTTGTAAGTGGTTTTTTATTATTTTATATATACATAATTTTTGTATTGTTAATTAGGATCTTTCTTATATCTAGGGATTTGAGTTTGTCAGTGTTTTTGTTATGCGTTGTCATTATACACTGTTTTATGGCGCTTATGTTGGAAAGGTGGTAGGTAAGGAAACGAGAGATTGTGGTTGTTGTATAGCCAATGTAGGTATTAGGTGAAACATTTTGAAAATGGACAAACTAATGTAGTATATAAATTTACATATCCATTTCGACTTCGTGCATTTGGAAGATATCATTCTGAAGTCGAAGTCTTCAGAACAAAGCTCGCTTTTTCGTCATATCTTTCATAAGACAAAATCAGAGCAGAGAAGAAAGAAGAAATATTACACTTGGATTTCAGTCTGGACGTTTCTCTGATCGTAGGCATTAATGAAATTAATAATTATTTTTAGCGATGATGAAGTCTATTGATTGTTTTCAATGTCAGCAAATGTAATTTAAGCTTTAGAGACATGGAATTGAATCATAATATTTAAAGGTGTCGCCTATGCTCGTAAGGAGAGTGTAGATGAGCATATCTCCGCTCAAAATGTTATTTCTGCTGGTAAAACAAATAGTTAAAGGTACGTTGTTAATCTGGAGAAAGCGCAAATAAGCCGGATTGCTGAGTGAAAGCTGCTCCACAAAAGAATAAGTGACAGAGTATTGAAAGTCTTATTGAAATATTTAAGAATCTATCTAACATGGTAACTTTACAAAAGCTATTTTCCACCAAACTGTTCTGAGTAAGTCACACGCTTCGTTTCATTTGAAGGTATTGGAGACTATCCACATTTTGTCTGGTAGACCGTCTCTCTGTAAACAGAAGGAATACCTGTTAGGATTTAACATAATTTCAATAGAGTCTCCCATTTAATATTTTTCTCCCCTCATTATTAGTCAACACGATATTTCTTCGATTTAGCTCTACTGTGCAAGGACAAAACCTGTCAGCTAGTTTATCCTTTTTTGGTTGCTTTTTATGATTTTAGTTACAAAAGGACTTAGACTTTTGGTCTGTTTGATGCATTAATAAATTAATTTGTACGCGTAATATATATATATATATATATATATATATATGCCCTTTCCTACCTCGGTGTTGAAGCTATTGAAAAGGGAGCCTCCGAGTCACCCTCGACTAAAATTGCCAAGTTTATTTACTTTTACTAATATATATATACATATATATATATATACATGTAAATACATATATAGAGTGAACATAACTTTATATATATATATATATATATATATATACGAGAATCATTAAATAAGTTTCTAGACTTTTTTTCGTATGGGGACTTTTATTGATAGTACTCAGACAAAACTCTATTCCCCTTCGAAGTAATCTCCCCCAGCTGCAATGCACTTGTTGTACCGTTCCAACAATTTCTAGAAGGCCCTATGGAAGTCCTTATGTGTGAGCGTGTCGATGACCTTTGTCACAGCCTCTTTCATCTACTCAATTGTCTCATAACGACAGCATGTGAACTTAGGGAATAAACAAAAGTCTCAGGGAGCAAGGTCTTGACTATAGGGAGGCTGAGGAACTGTCTTGATGCCCATCTTGGTCAAATAGTCTGTGTCAATGATGATGTTGTGGACTGGTGTATTGTCCTGGTGGAAATGCCACTGACCACATTTGACGAGTGCTGGCCTCTTCTGACAGAATCTCTTCCTGAACTCCCTTAAAACCACAACATAGTAAGCCTAACCCTAACCTTTTGGTCAATCAATTCTAGTGTATTGACTTCGTTACTCCTTCCACACCCTTCATCATCCCACACAGACTCCCTGCCTTCCTTGAATCTCTTATGCCACTCAAAAACTGATGCTCGATTCATGCAAGATGGTCGAAGAGCAGTCTGAAGCAGTCCATACGTTTCTGTGGCATTTTTTCTGAGTTTAAAATGTAATTTTATGGCATATTGTTCTTCTAAAGTGTCCTCACGTCCAGATTGCATTTTCGAAATTCACCAGCTGTAACAATCAGGCTTTAGTAGGGTGTATTCCAATTGCTGCTGTAGCTATTCATTTGAAGCTGAAATCATAAGAATTGATCAGTCATCTCATAAGATGTATAGCAATAACATTGTGAATTTTCAAGAGTCTATGACAATTTTAAATGCCTGTACAAAAAGAATCTGGAAACTTATGGAAGACACCTCGTATATATATATATATATATATATATATATATATATATGAAGTTATGTTATAAGTTCATCCTCGAAATGGAAAACTAAGACAATCTCAATACTCCCTTTGGAGAGCAATATGAAAGTACTATCAAAATCTGAAAATCACAAATCATCTACTTTTTATTGAAGTTCGATTTCCAGGTTGCTAATTAAATGTAATTTTGAAAGATGCTTTTTTTAAAAATCCATTTTAGAGTTATAATTGCATGACATAAATTTAACTAGTTCAGTGGATAATGATATAAAAAAGATCTTTCATGTTTCTATTTGGACATCAGCTTCGATTATTTGTTTGACATTTTTTGTTCTAATATCCTATTATCGAATTTTTTTCTTCTACACACAAAATACGATATCTTGGCCTTTCACTTTATATGTATGCTCGTTTTGAGTGATCATTTCATTTGGTTTGGTTTGATTTTATAGCATATCAAATATTATTGGTTATTTAATGCCAAATCCTGTTTTTACGTATATATTGAATATAGGATTTGTAAACACATTATGTAGATACACACAGTTAAATGATCAAACAGTTCAATTTTTAAGTCAAACTTAAATAGTTCCAAATATTGCAATCTATCACTAACAATTCAATCAAACATCAGTCATTTTTCTACACTCAGTTTAATGATCAAAAAGTTCTATTTCTATCAATTCAATTTAGCATAAGTCAAAGTTAAATTGTTCCAAGCATTGTTAAGTATCACGAACAATTCAATTAAACAGCAGTTATTTGTTTACATATAGTTTAATGATTAAACAGTTCTATTTCAAAGATTTTAATTTAACATTAGTAATTTCTTTACCCTCAGTTTAAATGTCAAACAGTTCATTTTGACCCAAAGATAGGATCCTATCAGGTGCTCCTACTCTGAGCCAGAGTAAACCTGGGAGCGATGGCAATGAAAGGATACCCAAAGCTCCAACTTTACAAGAGTCTTACCATCAGATTTTTGTCATATCAAGGATACTCATTAGGGAAGGTTTTAGTCTTCTGTAGAGAGGCAGTCGGTGTATTCTACAATTTCAGCCTACAGTGCTTTTTGAGGGTTGAAATCCACTTTTTCTTTATCCTACATATTCTTCGCCAGGGTATTGCCATTTGGGCAGGATTTATTTTGGAAGGAATATTTTTAATTAGAGAATCTTTCTTTCCATAGAGAGACGCATCGTTTTGGTTGTGTACCCTTTGGAAAAATCCTGGGGTCCAATTTTTATTTGGGATATTTTCATTAGTTGATTTATGAGCTATATTATCATTGTGATGTTTGTTTTTTTCTCGTTCCTACTGACTTAACTTATAGGAAATAACAAATAAATCAGGTTAATTGAAAATAATTCGATATTAGATCGTAGTCATTGACATACACAAACTATTAAACATCATTTATAGAAAGAGATTTTTAGGTTATTTCGAAATTAATCAATGAAAAAAAATTAAATCAATTTATACTTATAAATTTTTTTTCTATCAATCTATATTTGAATAATTTTTTCAATCAATTCATACTTTTAAAAATTTCCCAATCAATTTGTAATTAAAGCAGGTTTTTTTTTTAATCAAGTTGTACTTTTAAAATAATCTATATTTGTCGAATCAGTGAATCTTTAAACACATCTTTGACGCAAATCTTTTTTAATTTCGAAATATTTTAAAAGTAAAACGTGATTTGTTATATTATCTTCAGTTTGGTTATAGTCTCAGCGTTTTTGTTGATCTATCCTCCGGACTGAATCTGTTGTCCATTTGAAAGGATATCTTTATGTGTTAATCACCAGTTGATTGTGAGTTCAGGTCTTGGGTAAGGTAGTGGGAACTATCTACTCTGGTTCGGCGGAGCGAGCAGAAGTAGAATCAAAACAATAGAAAAACAGAAAAATTAACCCATGTTTACGAAGGCCATATTAAAAATTCAAACGGACATTTTTTGTGTTATGATATATCACATATCATTGTATAACCTATTCCTTAAGTCCCACCCTTTATATATACACTTCAGAGAATATTCATGGACTTAGCTGATATATAAAGATAGGACACGCCTTTTTCTTGTGAATAATAGTTGTTAAAACAAGAAAGTTTTATGTATTCACCAAAAACTGGCACTTCTTAACTGTTAAAAGAGATAAGAAAAAAATCCTTTTGTGTAATAATGTAGTCCCATAGTCGGATGAAAAGTTCATTGGTTGACCAAGATATTCTCATGGAAGTGAAATAAGGTTTAGTTTAAAAAATAGTTCACCTTCTGGTCCACACACTTCTTCCATCGTTTTTCCAATGCTTGGATCCCATTGGTCTAAAAAGACATCAACAGCAGATATGACGTCTTCATGTGAACTTTTCAGCCCATGAAATTTTCATCTCATCCTCGGATTTGAAAATAAGTTCTTTTTTAAATCAAGGTATTAAATTCAGTGCCAGAATTTCTTGAGCAACATATTCATAAAAACAATGGATCCATCCTCGTAACCTAAGTCTTTTGACATATACGTAAACGTTTCAATTATAAATTTTGACAAAATCTTCTATCAATACACGTTTATAGCATCATTATTCAACCATCAAAGTTTTTTTCCATAACTCTGCGGTACCTATATGATAAATTGTATATTCTATCATGAAAGAACGATATCGCTTTTGATTTGATCAATTCTTAAATGATTATTTTGAATTTGTTAGAACCTGATATGGAGTGTTGAATGGATAGAAATGACAGTTGGAAGTTGACCAATCTGGAAAATCCCCTGAAAATAGAAGTTCAGATGTTGGCTCCATAACGATTCATTGCTCTGAATTTGCTATTTGAGTACAGACGTTACCATTTAGTAAAATTTCTGGGTTCTTTTCTGCAATGTACTCTGCATTAAGAATTTGAAGAACCCTCAGATATTACAGAATGTCATATACGTCCACGGAAGCTTGAAAAACAATTCTTTTACAGCATTTTCTTTCAAAATTCGTATAATTGATCTGGTTTCATAGAACTAGAAACTTTCCACAATATTTTTGGATCTTAATTACAAAAAATCTTTTGTAAATATTGAAAACCATTTCCGATATGTGCTTGCACCAACTGTACTAGTATCACAAGCTTTTGTGATACAATGCCTGTTTTCCACTTCTATTTTTTCCGGTTAAATATGAATAGCAAACAGTGGGGAATGTAAATTTTATAGTCATCCATAGATTTCACCAAAATAAATATCAAATCTTTTTTTTGCAGACAATTCTTAATGAATGTACATGTATTCAATTTGGTTTCTTTGTCTAAAGATATATCAGCCTTCATGAGTCATTTGATGCAAAAACTATCCTTGTAGATAGCAGTGATACTATTTAACATGTTGCTGGGGGTATAAGAGATTTATGCCTTTTCAAAGGGCATTAGTCCAAAAGTGAACGCAGTAGAATGATGGGAGTGGGAACTCGCTTCCACATCATCAAATCGCGCTAACTGCACATATTTCCCTGACTCTCTCTCTCTCTCTCTCTCTCTCTCTCTCTCTCCGGTCCAATCATACATTGCTCCCGGCAGATCTTTCAAACTACATCTTGGGTCCAAACAGAGCTGATGTAAATAAGTTCTTGCTGATCAGCCAACACTGGCACGTCCATGTGTAGGGGTCCATACAAAAATATTACTAATGAGTTCGTCCTTGCATTTCCAGCTGTGTTCTGAATGTCTTGCTCGTCTTATTTGGATAGTTTTTGAAATGGGAGGTAAGTGGTCGTACATATGTGGTTTCGTGGGGTGATGCTTCCAGGATCGTAGCATTCTTGTGTAGTTTACATATAGCTCAAAACACCACTGGTACCCCACCATCCAATATATATGGAAATGCAATAAAAAGTTGAATTAAATTTAAAGACTTAAAAAAAAATGGTTTGGAAAATTTTATGTTAACCTTAAAAAATTATATTCAGCTGAATCGACTGAGTATTAAGACTTAAAATCTAGGAAATAAGATTAATTCATTCCCCGATAATTAACACAGGCTTGATACTGTTTAAGCGCTTTGACTGTGTAAGTAAATATTGTGGTTCTCGGTAAAGTTCTACAAAACAGCGTTCTTTACAAGCCTCTACAGAGCAAGATGACATCTGTAACAATACAGCTGCTTATCTAGTAAAAT